>SNVD02008569.1:0-10749 GCA_013180625.2 Boswellia sacra
TTTTTATAAATAAAAACCCAATTCACCCCCCCTCTTGGGTTGCCATACCTGGGTCAACAGTAACAAATGGGGTAAAGAGTAATGGGCTGCATGTATGCATATTACATCATTGTATTTATATTTCAATATAGGTATGAATAGTTTAATTACACTAACAAATTATATGTGTGGTCGTATGCAGGAGACAATTGAGCCAAGCCCTGTTAAGAGGAAATTGTCTAAGGAGTTTAAAGGGCTTTAAACGAATGAGAAAGAGCCAAAAGAAGCTACAAAACCTGATGCAATAGTAGTTTTGGAGGCATTAATTAACTTTAAAATTTTAGACAATAACGATTTGCAAGTAACTTTTGAGGAAGGACTCTTTGGGCAGCCATTTACCACATATTTGTCTAAAACTGACATGTCATGCATGCATGATTGACTACAATGAGCTAGCTTAGAACTATCTCTCTATTTATTTCATGTTCTAAAAACATATCCATTACATTTCAGTTCAAATAGTTGATTTATATGTTGATTTACAAATTACTTAATGTATATATGTACAGTGTGATAGGCCTAATTGATTTTGAAGTCATATTTATAACGCATTTAAATGTGGATCTACGCCAACGAAGTATAGTTTTATCCACCTAGAAACCATACTTCCCACAAGACTTGAAGATGTTGAAATGTGAGTTCAAATGTCTAGATCAATAGCAGACAAGTTAATGAAGTTTAAGGATAGAAACTTTGTTTTCATCCCATACAACCCTGGGTATAATTACTTATGCATTAAATATCTAAGTTTATATTATACAATCTTAGTAATTGCATTAGTAATTAATCAAAATTGTAACTGTTTGATACATTCTAGCAGATACCACTGGACTCTAATTGTGCTCAACTTGATAGCTTTGAGAGTTTATCATATAGATTCAATGAGAAATAGAATTCAAGCAGTTGAAAAAGATGTTATAAACTAGTAGGCCTTATAGTTTTAATAGTCTTGAAATCTAAGTTGTAAGGTTATATTATGTTGGATTACTATGATTGTTTATCATATTTGTTTTCAAAGGGTTTACGATATGGCAAACTAAAGTTGATAAAAATATGAAGAAGAAGAATTTATGGATAACAGTGAAGGTATATTTTAAAACACTGTTTTTTAGTCTTTACATATTAACATGCATACTCTACTTTGTGGATTGGTCATTATTAGTTAATTGTTTTCTGTTACTAGCATATGACTTTCTTTGTAGTTTCCAGTAATAATAAAGGCAATTCATTAATCAATCCTAGTGTTATTTATCTATTGTGCTGGTTAGGAAGTTTAGGCAATGGTAGTAAACTTGTCTTGTTGTGTTTTTGAGTTTCACTTATTGTTTATATTGTTGTATATGGGCCTAACAAGTTGGTAGCTTCGAATGTGGATATTATGTTCTGAGATACATGAAAGAGATTATCTTAGACCATAATATCCTTTATGCGAAGGTGAGCTTATATGCTTCTAGTGTAAACTAGTTTTGTTCTTGCTTTGAATGCTAACTGACCTGGTTTAAAAATATCATGTAGTTTAACAAGAAAGACAAATGTAATGAAGATGAGATAACTGAAATTAGAGGTGAATGGGAAAAGCAAATAAGTTGCAAAAATAAACTAACCTATCAAGTTGAGTAAAATACAAACTTAAAAAATCTTATATTTAGGTTTTTGATATTCATTACCATCTTCCAATAAGTGTCATTCATATGTTGCAGATTGAAGTGGTGTCGATAACCTTATTGATTTTGTGTTAGATTCTGAATGTCTGGATTTTTTGCTAGAGGATGATTGAAACTACACCTTTATATGCCATATGCTGTTGTTTTTTTTATTATTATTAGATGATGATTGAAACATGTATAACATGGAGTTGTTTGGGTGTTTTAAATATCTTTTGTACTATTTCGATTTGTTCTCTTCGCTAATAGGAACTATGAAGTATCAAATATTAACTATGTACTTACTGCTAATTTACTTTGAAAATATAGAGAAAAATTTTTTGCTTCATTTTGCCCTAAATTCTAGAATTGTATAAAGAGTTGAAAGAAAAAGGAAAGAAGTGAAGGAAACAGGGGAGACAAAGTAGGAAACAAAGTCAAGAAAAAAGGGAAGCTTTTGATGAGAGGTAGGTATTCTTTTAATGGATGAATATGGTTAATTTGGTTTCAACATGAATTTTCCACATTTTGTGTGCCAATGTTTGCTTGTAGGGGTGTGTGTTGGTGTCGATGTGAAATGGTGGATGATCTTTTAGTTGGTGAATCTGGTTAATTAATTTGGTTTCAACATGAATTTTCCACATTTTGTTTGCTAATGTTTGCTTGTGCATAGGAGTGTGTTTTGTGTGGATGTGAAATAGTGGATGAATCTGGTATATTTAAGTTAGACATTTCTCTTTTGTTTGAAAACATTGGAAGAGGCACGCATTTAGGAACACACACATGCAAATTATTAGTTGAAAATTTGAGTAACTACTCAGGATTTGTAGCATTATTTTTCAAGCATTATTAGGGATACAATTAATTTGTTTTATTATTTAAAGGTATGTACTAATTTTTGTAGCATTACTTATGATTTTTTTGAAGTTCAGTATTGATTTTGGTGCTAAATATAATCCTATTTTAGTACATTAAAAAATATCATATTGTTAAAAGATATAATACATATATATAAGGAAAAAATCCTTTTTAAAAAAATAAAAAAATATATGTAAATGTATAATACTTTTGGGTATCTGTACCCACAAGTATTATATATTTATATATTTTTTTTATTTTTAAGACCATACTTGGTAGCTATAAAACCCACAACTATTATTATATTTCTTACATAATTTTAAATAAAAAAAAATCGACTGGTAGATACCTAATATTGTCACACCCACAAGTGTATCTTCAAAATCCAAATCCGGAGTGAAACATACTTGTGGCTTCATATTTGACAAGTATCTGGCATGTTTTATTTGGGAGTCTGACTAACCACAAGTAAGGGAATATTTGGGAGTGTCATACTTAGGGGCTAAAAACCCATGACTATTATGTACTTGTGGGTCCTCACTAAACATAACTTTTTGAAATAGACAAAAAAGTTACTAAATGATTACTGTCGCCACTAAATATATCACTATTTTGGAATCAATGACGTTGTTACAAAATAATTGCATGTCATCACTAAATGTATTTCTCTTTTGGAATGGAAGACAAGGTAACTAATTGATTTAGTGGACTCACTAAAGGTACTTTGATTTAGCAACATGACGTTGGCAACTAAATCATTGCCCTTCATCGCTAAAAGTATCTTATTTTGGAATAAAATGGTCACTAGCAATCCATATTTGTTGACTAAATGCATCTTATTTGGTAATGCAAATTAACATAACTCATCAGTAAATATCTCACTTTAGCAATACCTTATTAAATTTGTTTCATTAGTAAATTTTATTTCTTTAGTAATAAAAAATTTATTTGTTGAATCGATATAATTTATCCAAAGAAATAATTTTTATCAATAATAAAAAATTAATTAGTATTTTTATGAGTTATTTAATTTAAAAATGAGAGTTTTTTATCAATTAGAATTAATTATATTGGATATTTTTACATAATACAATTACTTTTTAATATGAGAAAATGTATATAGATAATATAATTATAATCAATTATTGACACAAGAAATCTTATGCAATCTCTTAATCCTTATAAGAAAATGTTGAATAAAAATAACATAAAACTTAATACGTCCCTTTACTTTATAAAACATGATCAATCTTAAAGAAAATCATATAATAATAAATTATATTCCAATTGTCAAAGATAAAATTAAATATAGTGTCTAGTATCTTTGTTATCAACTAGCTTGGCAAGTCCAATAATGCCTACGTGAGATAGGAAATCTGAGTCTAAATGATCATTGATATGCAAGTAAGGAGAAAAGATATATTGTTAACTTATATCTTGAATTTGATCACTATCATTATTCTGGCAATAAATTAGTTCATAAACTTGTTATAAATAAATGTGTAGATATTTAAAAATAATTACCAATGTTTCTAGCTAAAGAAAAATAATTAAACAAACCTGTAACTTTTGTCGTGCAATTAGTTAAATGGGAACTTGCAATATATGCTTTAAACATGTTCACTTGCTCTTCTCTGCAGCCTCTACTCTCTTAATAGCATCGGTAGCCACTTTGACAGCCTTATTACCCCTTTGTGTAGCATTAAAAGCCATTTGACTAGCCTTCTTAGCCTATTTATTCTCCAGCTTCAACAATAACTTGATTGATTTCAAAGTCACATGAATACACATAAATTAACATCTACTATAAATGCTTCATTTCATTTTATATATATGTGTGTGTGTGTGTGTGTGTGTGTGTGTGTGTGTGTGTGTGTGTGTATGTATATATATATAAAGAATATCACATGAAGAAATAGAAAAATACCAAGAAGGTAGACAAACAGTTGAACCTTAATATATTTTTGTATTAATGTTGAAATTTAGTGGTTTGAAAGTTGAAAAAAAAGTACATTTAGTGTCTAATAATAGTTCTAATTTTTACCCAACCTCTAATCACCAATCTATGATTTTTACGTTTTTAAGAATTTAGTTAATACCTCTGAATTTGTTCCGGATACCTCATATTTATTCATAAGGACCTATGTTCATTAGTTATGCAAATAGGCCATCTCAACAAAAAGTTTGAATTTTGTTTTTATTTTCTTATTCTAATTTTTATCATCTATTTATTAATATCAATTTCATATGAAAAAATTTTAATTAGGATTAAATTTATTATATCCTCAATATGTTATGAATATTTAAAATTTGAAGTATTTACGTACAATAAATGATTAGCTAAATGTAAAGTTTGTGGCTCAACTTGTGAAGTACAGGCAGAAAAATGGCTCGCCATGTAGCTGGAGCTACGCCAGAGTGTCAAATGCAACCAGATGTAGTGTCAAACATGCGAAGACAGAAGCTTAGCACTGCCGCATAAGGAGAGTTGTGCAAAAGTGCGATATTGGCGCTAGAGCATAGATAATACTGTGCAGTGACATAGATTCTGGGTTTACGGATGTGTCTAGACAGAGAGTTCGCACTAGAGCACAGGTACTATTGTGCAGGAGCACGATTCTGTTTCTTGGTACAGTCTAGATTACTTATCACGCAAGTAATTTGCCTATAAGCCTTGGACTATAAATAAGAGAAGAGAATAGAAAGAGAGTTAGGGTTTAGGAGATTATGAGTTTCTTGGAGAGAAAGAAACTAAATTTCTTCTAGTTATTCCCTGTAACCACTCTTGTACCTCTTGTTTTTTCACCATAGTGAATTGATCATCACCAACAACTGGACGTAGGATCATGTTTTGCAGTTTGAACCAGTATAAATTCTTGTCTCCTTGTGTTCGTACTTTGATTTATTTTACTTCAGTGTGTGTTAAAACTCCTAGTTAAATTCCGTATTAAGCCTCTTGTGAGTGTGTGTGCCGCTCTTCTTCACAAAAAATTAGTATCAGAGCCTAGTTACAGCTGTTTGTTTTAGGATCTTTGGTGGCCAAAGTTCGTAGCATAATAGGTGCTTGATAAAAGTACTGACTCATAGTTGCATAGTTTAGAGGTGTTTGAAGAAATTTCTATGATGGCTGCATCAACTAGCAAGTATGAGATTGAGAAGTTTGATGGTAGCAATGACTTTTCTATTCGGAGGATGAAGATGTTAGCTTGGTTGGGCAACCTAGGACTGGATGAAGCACTAGGAGGCGAAAGCAAGATGCTAGATAGCTACAGCACTGAAAAGAGGAGCAATATCGTGAAAAAAGCTTACAACATGTTAATTCTTTGCCTAAGTGACAAGGTGTTGAGGCAAGTCTCAAAGATGAAAGCTATGGTTGAGGCATGGTTAAAACTTGAAAGCCTTTATATGACTAAGAATTTGTCTAGTAGGTTGTATTTAAAAGCAAAATTCTTTACTTTCAAAATGGCTGAGGATAATAACTTGTAAGACCACATTGATGAATTTAACAAGCTATGCCTAGACTTAGAAAATATACAAATTGAATATGATGATGAGGCTAAAGCGTTAGTGCTGTTACATTCTCTTCTGAAATCATATGAGACGTTTGTAGATATTTTGAAGCATGATAGGAAGACATTGTCACTTGATGATATGATTGGTGCATTATATTCAAAAGATCTTCAAAGGAAGAATGAGTTGGGTGAGCACTCAGGTGAAACGCTACACGTGAGAGGTGGGAGTGAAAAACATGACTATAAGGGCAAGTAACACTCAAGGTCAAAGTCAAAGGGAAAGAAAGCCATAAAATGCTTCCACTGTCATGAGAAGGGGCATATTAGGAGGCTTTATCCCAAGAGAAAGAAGAATGGGAAAGGAAAAGTACCAAAAAAGGGTGATGCTACAATTGTAGAAGATGGATATAAGAGTTCAGACATGCTAGTCGTGACCACGAAAAACTCGGAGAAACAATGGATCTTGGATTCCAATTGTTCGTTTCATATGACGCCAAAAAGAAGCTGGTTTGAATCTTATGAGAAGATTAAACGTTGGAAAAGTTTTGTTGGGTGACAACAAAGCTTGTAGCGTGGTGGACATAGGAACAGTTCAGATAAAGACTCATGATGGCATGGAAAGAGTTTTGATAGCTGTAAGGCACATTTCAGAGCTGAAGCGGAACTTGATTTCACTGGGTACATTGGATTCCAATGGCTACAGTTATAAAGGGGAGAATGGTACCTTGAAAGTTACAAGAGGATCCTTGTTTGTAATGAAAGGTGTGAGGGGAAATGGTTTACATATTCTCCAATACAGTATTGTAATTGGAGAAGCAGGTACGGTATCTTGTGTGGATGATAAAGTCTACTTGTGGCATAAGAGAAGGGCTTCAGTAGCTACAGAAGCAAGGATTGCTATGCGGAGATAAGTTGGAGAAATTAGAGTTTTGTAAGCATTGCGTAATTGACAAGTCTACGCAGGTAAAATTCGCTTCCTCATCTTATATAACAAGGGAAACTCTCAGTTATGTCCATTCCAACTATGGGATCCATCTAAGCATGCAACTTTTGGTGGAGGTAAATACTTTATGTCCATAATTGATCACTTCTCAATGAAGGTGTGGGTGTACATCTTGAAAACTAAGGACGAGGCACTCCAAATATTTAAACATTCGAAAAAGATGGTTGAAGTCCAAACTGGTAAAAAAGTTTGGAAGCTTAGAACTGATAATGCTTTGGAGTTCTTAAATGAAAAGTTCAATTGCTTTTGCAACAATGAAGGAGTGGTGAGGTACAAGATAGTATCTGGGACACCGTAGTAAAATGGCTTGGCTGAAAAGATGAATAAAATGCTTCTTGAGAGGGTTCGATGCATGTTGTTGAGCATTGGAATGCCCAAAAAGTTTTAGGGAGGAGCAGTCAACACAACAGCACATTTAATCAATAGATGCCCGTCAGCAGCTATTGGTTTCAAAATGCAAAAAGAAGTGTGGATAGGTTCACCACCGAGCTACAGTCATTTGAGAGTATCTGGCTGTGTGGCATATGCAAATATCAAACAAGTTAAGTTGGAACCAAGGGTGAGGAAGTGCATGTTTCTTAGCTATCCAGAAAGTGTAAAGGAATACAGATTGTGGCAGCAAGAGTCAAATGTTTTGAAGTGTTTTACAAGCACAGATGTCACTTTTAGAGAGTCGAAGTTCTATTTTGGGGGTTGTTTAAAACCTCAGTCGATACCTGGTGATAATGCCACAGATGTAGATAGTGTTGGGACTAAGGTGGAGCTCCATGAGGCTGAAGATTCTCAGAAGGAAGAGGCAAGTGAAATGGTTGAACATGATGATGTTGAGGAAGTCCCTAATGAGTCTAATGACTTGGGGACTATCAACTAACGAGAGATCGTGGTAGGAGGATAGTAATACCATTGGTGAGGTATGAATACGCTGATCTTATAGCTTTTGCATTTTCAATATCAAATGAGATTGATGGTAAAGAGCCTAGAAGCTATAGGGAAGTGATGGCTTGTACAGATAGGAGTCATTGGTAGAAGGCAATAAGGGAGGAAATGGATTCTTTGAATAAGAATCATACTTGTATCTTGGTTAATAACACTTCTAGACAGAAGGTAGAAGTTTGTAAATGGGTATTTAAACAGAAGAAAGATGCTTGTGGGGATGGAAAGCCTAGGTAGAAGGCTAGGTTGCTGGCAAAAGGATTCACACAAAATGAGGACGTTGATTTTAATGAGGTTTTCTCTCTTGTCGTGAAAAACACGTCTATTAGAGCACTAATGGCTCTAGTAAACCAGTTTAATTTGGAGTTGGAGTAGATCAATGTCAAAACCGCTTTCTTTCAATGTAACTTGGAGGAGAGGATTGTGATGTCACGACCGGAGGGTTTTGTGAAAGTAGAAAGTGAAGACAAGGTGTGTTTATTAAAGAAATCCTTGTATGGCCTCAAGCAGTCACCAAGGCAACGGTATTTGAAGTTTGATGATTTCATGATCAAACATGGGTATACCAGGGGCAAACATAACACTTGCATATATGTCAAATGGTTGAAAAATGGAGTTGGGATTTTCTTCTTGTTGTATGTTGATGACATGTTGATTACATCAACAAAGATGGAAGAAATTTGAAAAATGAAAATGCAGCTGAATAAGAAATTTGAGATGAACGATTTGGATTGTGCTAAGAAGATTTTGGGGATGAAAATTAGTAAAGATAGAAATAAAGGCTTGTTATTTCTGTTTATTTCTATCTCAAGGTGACTACATTCTCAAAATGCTTGACGAGTTCAACATTGCTAGTGCAAAAAAGGTACACACTCCTTTGAGAGCTCACTTTAAATTTTCATCATCACAGCCTCATACTACGGATGTTGAGAAAGAGGAAATGGTCAAAATTCCTTATGCAAGTGCTGTTAGGAGTTTGATGCACTCCATGGTTTGTACAAGACCTGATTTGGTGTATGCAGCTAGCTTGGTGAGTCGTTTCATTGCAAATCTGGGTAGATATCATTAGGAAGCTATCAAGTGGTTATTCAAATATTTCAAGGGTACTTCGAGCTATGGTTGAGTGCACGAGAGGAGCAAAGATATGGATGAAAAGCTTATGGGTTATGTGGATGCAGATTTTGCGGGTGATCTTGATAAAAGAAGTTTGTTAACTGATTATGTGTTCATGTTGATTGGTTGCACCATTAGTTGGAAAGCCAATTTGCAATAAGTTGTGGCTCTTTCGGCAACTAAAGCAGAGTATATTGCTACTACAAGGCTGTAAAAGAAGCATTGTGGCTGCAAGGGCTTGTTGGTAAGTTGGTGTGAGACAAGACAAGGTAAAAGTGTGTTGTGATAACCAAAGTGAAATTCATTTGACCAAAAAACCTAATGTATCATGAAAGAACCAAACATATAGACATCAAGCTGCATTTTATCAGGGATATCATTGTTGAAGGGAAGGTTTCAATTAAAATTCACACTGAATGAAATCTGGCAGATATGATCACTAAGCCTGTTACGAGTGTCAAGTTCAACACTTGTTTGGATTTGGTACGAGTAATGGATGGACCGTTTTAGCTTGAAGGTGGACGTGGCTGGAATCTACTATGGTGCTTTACAGTATTGAAACACAAGCTTGATCCAAGGTGGAGATTTGTAAAATCTGTGGCTCAACTTGTGACATGCAGGCAGAACAGTGGTGTAGGCCTCCATATGTGCACCAAATGTAGTGTCAGACATGCGAAGACAGAAGCTTAGCGTCGCTGTCGCACAAGGAGTGTTACGCAGGAGCTCCATGTTTGCGCTAGTGCACAGATAATACTTCACAGGGGCGCAGATTCTGGGTTTACGGATGTGTCCGGACAGAGAGTTCATCCGAAGCGCAGGTACTTTGGCATAGGATTGCAAGTTTGTTTCCTGGTATAGTCAGGATTACTTGTCACTTAAGTAATTGGCTTATAAGCCTTAGACTATAAATAAGGGATGTGTTTTTAGTGTACAAAAGAGAGAAGAGAAGAAAAAGAGAGTTAGGATTTAGAGAGATTGTGAGTTTCTTGGAGAGAAAGAAACTAAATTTCTTCTAGTTATTCCCTCTAAACACTCTTGTATCTCTTGTTTTTTCACCATAGTGAATTGGTCATCATCAACAACTAAATGCAGAATCACGTTTTGTGGTCTGAACCAGTATAAATTTTTGTATCCTTATGTTCTTACTTTGATTTATTTTGCTTAGGTGTGTGCTAAAACTTTTAGTTAAATTCCCCGTTAAGCCTCTTGTGAGTGTGTGCCGCTCTTCTTCACAACACTAAATATATTGTTAAAATATGTGAACCAAATCCTAGTCTATACATGCACCAATTCCCCAATAAATTAAAATTATAAGCTAAATTTCGACTAAAAAAAGTTTTATGACACTAATAGCTAGACTTATTAAATTACGAGTGCTTTGCTCCTTAAATTAGCATAAACTTTTTCCACATTCAAACACCAATGGGCATGTTTGATGCACTGTATAACAATGTATAGGATAGCATAAATTTATTTGGATTGGATTAGATTGAATAGTATAGAATAAAATTAGATAAGACATAATACTATATTATTTTTGGTAGAGTATTGTATTAGATAAAACTTAAAAAAAATTATAATATGAAAAGTTTAATTTAAATATAAAATAAATTTAAATAATAATTAAATTTATTTTTAAAATAAAAAT
>SNVD02008575.1:0-10663 GCA_013180625.2 Boswellia sacra
CAACCGTAGATAACAACAAGCTCTGTTATCCCAACCTTTCCTTACTTTGTTGTTAAATAAAACAAGCTCTTTATTTAATCTCTATCCATTAAACAACCTAGAACAAGCTCTCTGAGTTTAATTCAATGGAAGCTTTACGATGAGAAAGATAGGTTGATCTAAGCAATAATCACACAAGTTCGGATTATTTAACCTAGGTAGTATTTTCCAATTGCAATCTCTGATCACAATTTTGCTACTAATGATTGGAAATTCATGACAATTACGGATCAAGATTTCTAATCTAGCAATAGACAACAACAGATTATATTCAGTTGGCCATTCCAAATACAATCAGTAAGCAATCATAAGCATTAGATATGGGAAAATACAAGAACTTCAATTAGAGAATTGGATAACAATTTCTTACACAATCAACTCACAAAATCCATATTAAGGGCTTTGAAATCACCCTCAACCAATTCAGATTTAGTTACACATATTCAATCAGAATAACAAATACAATACAGAGAAATTCCAGAATTGAAAAAGAAAGAAAGAAATTAGCAAATTCTTTGAAAATCTTCTTTGTAGATGAATCTTCTTGGAATTGTAGTTCCTCCTCTTTCAAAATCTTCTTTTTCCTTCAAGAACTCCAAGGGATGAGAGAAATCCAGAAATGCAGCCTCTTCCCACGTTTTCCCCTCTTCAAGTTATGAAAATAAAACCCTAAAAATGTGTTTAAATACTCTGCTACAGTAACCTGCTACAGTGTCCCGTATTATACATGCTACAGTGATTTGTGGAATTACATTTCTATACTTCTCACACTGCTTTGATTACAACTTTTGGTACACTGAATGGATTTATAAACCGTAAATTTCTCCAGAAAATAGACTTCGAGAGCTTTCCAACGGTATATAATATGTCGTCGGGTTCATTGTATATCAATACAATTAAATCCGAGAAGATCACTGACTAGCAGAGTGTGAAAATGAAGGGTTTTACTCCATTGTTGTGCAAGTTGCTCCAAAACTCCTACAAACATCAAAACCACACAAAAACATAAAAATACCAAGGAATATAGCAAAGAAACATAGACGAATTGATATGAAAGTAATACATAAATAGACACCTATCAGACACCTATCAAATTCCCCCACACTTAAACTTTGCTAGTCTCGAGCAACTACGACGATATGAAACAAAACTAAATCGAAACAGAATCAAAGAGAAATTAAAACACATAAATGCTTCAACTTGCAAATAGGCCTTAAAGATTGTACTTAATTATAACCCAAGGAAAACTTCAAAATAATGCATTTGATCAAGAATCCAATCACAAGCATTAGTTTTCCGCTCTACTTACAATTCCTCTCCGTGTGTGTGTGTAAGGCCAGTCTCAGACTAATCATTGTACCCGGATGAGTTTAATGCAGAAAAATGAATCATAATTTAATAGTGATAGATAATGCGTATAAAATGAACTCCCATAGGCTTGCTTTTCAGTCACTCTCCACTAATGTAGACAAGCACAACACTCACAAAGGATCGTAGGCTTATATTAAGTCTTGTAAACAGTTGGCTTGGGTGAAAGTATGTTAAGGATAATAATTTGGTCTCAAAGCAAACCCACAAACACATAATCATTCCAGACTATGTAGAGAGCTCACCTATAAACAACTTTTTTTATTCAATTCACCAATTTACTCCCCCAGAACTTATTTAGATCACTCATTCTTTTTTTTTTTTGTAGAAAACACAAGGAAAACTACACCCCCACACTTTGTTGTTTCATTCTTTTTAAGAACACTTAAGGGTATAGATCTCTTATTCTTCTTTTTTTTTTTCTCTTTTTTTTCTTCTTTTTTTTTTTAACACTTCCCCTCCCCCACACTTAAACAACACATTGTCCTCAATGTGTAAGTACGTGGATGATAAGTACAGATTGCTTTTTTTTCTTCTTTTTTTTTTTTCAAACACAATAGAACTCACTTGCATTGCTCATGACACATCCCAACCTCCTCTAACTTCCCAAAACCAGAACATAGCTCAAAATGTAATTGTGAATGATCTACATGCTCATAAGTAAGGGATAAACTGTTTGGAACAAATTCATTTGAGGTTAGGAAATCTTTTAATGAGTTAACAAAGAAAAAGGCTTACAGAGGCTCAAAGGGGTAACTAGGGATCAATTTCAGTCAAGGTTGGCTATTAAGGCTCAAACGGTCCAAAGATGGCCCAAATCATTTCCCCAATGTTGCACAGCCTAGGATTTCGCCTCGAGTGACCATCAAACAAGTTCTAGAATTCATTGAAATCTTAAGAAACATTTAAATTACATAAACTTTCTCTAAGTGAACAAAAAACTTAGTGATAATAACTCAGTGCTCAATGTTGCGGAAGGAATCAAAAGCAAAGCGAAAACCAATAAACATTTCAAGCACACAGATCCATGCATCATTTATCATTTTCCAAAAGTTATTCTTAATTCAATCATTATCTTATCATCGACCCACAAAATGCAAGAAAAGAGGTACGTGGCGTTGTTATACCTGAGTCAAGATTGTATATTTCAACAATCCTTAGGACTAGTAGCCCGCAGACTTAAGGTTTCTAGCCTATATACCTTTATTATGAAGAACAAACAAGAAACAAGACACTTCAAACTACATAAAATAAACAAACTACAGATTTATTTAGAGAGAATGCGTTTCAAGAGTTAAGGAAACCCCATATTCTGCCCTTCTCAGGTTTTTCCACAATGTTTTTTTTTTCAAATCGAAACTGATAAAGACAAAAACACACAACAACTCTAAATTACACAAAACTAAACTTACTCATAAAATAACAAAGTCCAACAAGCCAGCAAACAAAAACAAGTCAGTTAGAATGGGTCTAAAAAGTTTAGAAGTTAGCCTCTTATTCAGCCATTATGGATTGAAGAAATCCAGAATGCGTTTCAAGAGAACTTGAACTTTTTAAGCCACCACTCTAAAAACCAAGAATAGAAAATATTACCTGGGAGGAAAGAAACAACCTGAAAAATCTCAAAATAAATAACATGAAAAACTTCAAATAAACACAATAAAAAGAAAGCCAACAAAAACGAAGCAAACCAGCAAATAGAGATTACAGATGGAGCCGTTAAATCCAGTTTTTACGCCTTTATTGCCCTTCCTCCAAACCAACTAGCAATCTATCCGAGCCTTGTTGAAATCAGGCGAATCGACGAAGTTTTTTTTTGTTTTTTCCTTCTTGTAATTTTTCAATTAACTCCCCTGTAGTTGAAGCTGTAACCAGGATTTGCCTCGCTGACTATGAGATGAAGTTTTTTTCTACTGCTTGATCAAGAAAAGACAACAAACCATCAAAAAAATTATTGACATTTAACAAACCAATGGGTTTCCGATGGATGTTTAGCTGTGCCCAAGAGGTGATTTGAAATATCTCCTCTAATGTAACATAACCACCCGGCAAAGCTATAAATGCATCGGACTTAACAACCATATGTGCAATACGCTCATGCATACTAGACACCTGTAACTCTTCCCCTATTGTGTTGCCTACGATATCTCGTACAGCTAATGGTTTAGGGATAATGCCGAGAACTTTGCTCCCTCCTAGGGATGCAGTTGTTGACACACACCCCATTAACCCAAGACTACCCCCTCCATAAATCAAATGAATACCCCTCGCAGCTAATGTCCTACCAAGATCAAGAGCTGCTGTCGTAAACTCTCCATCTTTACCAAATTGCGATCCACAAAATACGCATATATTTTGAAATCGTCAAATTGGTGTTTTCTCCATTTCTACAAGTGCTCTAAACTTGTGTAAGACAATGATGCACGTTAGGTATTATGCGATTCAAGTGCAAGACAGGTTATAAAATGACATTTGAAAACATGCAGAATGGATATATACACAGGTAAAGCTCTCAAATTTGACACATAGGGACATAATTTCGGTGGGGGTTGCTCGATGCAGATTTATCGCCCCAAGATTTGAAAAAATGAGATATGCTTTTGGCGGGGTTTGACAAAACCTACACACTTGTCTACCACGTGAAGCATGAAAAATGGAAATATACTTTCGGTGGGGTTTGACAAAACTGCCACACTTGTCTCCCACGTGAAGCATGAAAAGTAGAGATATACTTTTGACGGAGGTTGACAAAACCTCTACACTCGTCTCCACGTGTGCTTATGACATGGGGTAGTCATATGGTTTGTCAAAAAGAAAACTTGAAATTAAACAAACAAAATCAACAAACAACAACACCACAAAAACAACATTGATAATCAGATCAAACGAAACAAGAAAGAAATAAAATTCGACAACAACAACACACATTCAAATATACAAGTAGTTGTGATTGTGACTCACATCTTCCTTTGGTTTTACGTCCAATAACGGCTGAAACGCCTTCTATGAGTCGAGGATTTGCTTCCCATCCAGTTTTCTTATAAACTGGCAAACAGGGTCGTTTTTAGTCAGATTCCCTAGACTATAACACTGCAATTCATCACGAAATTGTGTCCATATATTAAGCAATTCACGCTGAACAAGTCCACAAGAATGTGACTCGAGAGTTCACAAAACATTATCCAGCGACTCATTACTCAAACCATTCTTAATAAATGAAAGTTTATCTTCTCTATTCCTGGACGCAAAACCTAATGAACGACAAGTCTGGTTACAATTCCATCTAGCACATTTATAACATATTTGTAACCTTTTCGCTCTTTGCCTCTTGGCATAGTAGCTCTTTCCTAGACCAGGCATGTATTTTGCGAGATTAATGTCCGGCTCACCGGACAATCTCCCCTTGGCTTCGATAAGCCATCGGATATCAGCAGGCACATTTAGGAGCATCAATGCCCAAAGTCTAGTCATCCGTACTTTATACATTTTAAACACAGCATTTTGAGGAAGTGAAGGAAAATATTTACGAAGGTTCGACAAAAAGATATCGGCATCCATTGAAGAGGAGAAAAGAAGAGATATTATCGATAATACGATTGAGTCTGTTTTTTCCCAAGATATGCACGTTTCAAACCTTCGAGCAATGACTTCAGCTCTCGTTTGGATGTTTCCTCAAGCTGTTGCACAAATGAGTTCGAAGTACAGAATAATCAAATTAAACAAAACAAAGGAAAAGAAAAGAACAGAAACGAAACTAAAGACACATAAAAGAGATCACAACACGATAGCAAATAAAAGTCAAAAACAAGTAAAAACAAATATAAAAACAAATAAGACAGATGGCAAAGAGAGATAAAACCTGGTCAATTTGATGGTCTACGAAAGGAATCTCCTCGAGACACAAAAATTGATCATTATTCCTTATTTTATTTTTCTTTTCTTATTTTTTTCAAAAAATATTGGGTTGCCTCCCAATAAGCGCTTGGTTTAACGTCCTCAGCCCGACGTTGGTTCCATCATGGGAGGGTACCAATCTCCGCTGTGCTTCTCTATATGGGCTTGGATTCCTTTTTTCAAACAAATTGTTGCATGCTATGGCTGGGCCTTGATGCGATTAGCATCGTCCACTCATATTATTTTGTGAATCTCTAATTCTTGGACGAGTTTTCTCTTCTTGTAGTGGTGCAAGGCCCATTTCTATTATATACTTGCAAAACAGTGAATCATTCACCCCCTCCCAAACGCACAAATAAACACTATGTCTCAAATCTAATCGGAAGTAGCTTAAGACTCCATGTATTTGCTTTTCATCACAGAATGATGAAGTTTCTCATTGATAAGGCAATTCACGTACGAAACATCATCTCTGTTGTGATTATAGCTATGGTCTCATCTAAGCTTGCCAAAGCTTCCTCCATTTCTTTGGACACTTGTATCAACCTTCTTGATTCCTTGTAATTTTCTGTCCCTATGTGCTCACTAAAAACCACTTCCAATCCATCCTTGTGAGTTAACTCAAAATGTTGTTGTGGCAAAGAATCAATAACATCAACTGCAAAAACAGAAGGCAAGTCACTAGGGTACCTCATTGTCTCAAAAATATTGAAACGAATCACCTCGCCATCGAATTCCATGGTGAGAGTGCCATCATGAACATCAATCTTGGCTCTAGCATTTTTCAAGGATGGTCTCCTTAAAAGAATCGAAGTTGGATTAGGAGATGTCTCATCCTCTATTTTAAGGACATAGAAGTCTGCTAGGAAAACTAATTGATTCACCTGCACAAGCACCTCTTCCACAACTCTTTTGGGATATGCATTAAAATGATCAGTAAGTTGAATGGTAATACCAGTTTTCGCAAAAGGTCCAAGATTTAAAGAAGCATAAATAGAATATGGCATGAAATTAATAGATGCTTCTAAATCTAACATAGCTCTTTCAAACTTGGTTTTACCAATGGTGCATGGAATGGTGATCGTACCTAGATTATTGCATTTCAGAGAAATTTTTCTTTGTAGTACAGCTAAAACATTTTCCCCCACACTTACTTTCTCATTCCCTTTTAACTTTCTCTTGCTAGTGCATAACTCCTTGAGACATTTTATATAACGAGGTACTTGCTCGATAGTATCCAGAAGTGGTATATTTACCTCGATTTTGTGAGAAGTTTCCAGGATTTCTTGTTCTTGTTCCTCTTTCTTCAATTTTGCCAATCTGCTAGGAAAAGGTGGAGGAGTAACATAAGAAGGAATAGCAGTTTCAAGACTTACCTTAGAGGATGATGTCTTGTTCATGGTGGAAGTGGTGTCATCTTCTTCATCAGTTTGTGATTTCTTTTTGGTAGGACATCATAATTGCTCTCCATTTTGCAAAGTTATCACACAAAAGCATTCTCTCTTAGGATTAATCACCATATTGAGAGTAATTTTCCTGTAGTCCTTGCCCTCTCGCAATTTGCTCATGCTAGTATCCAATTGTCCCATTTGATTTTGCCAGGTTTTTGGATACTTGCCCCAGTTTCCTGCTGGAATTGCATTGTGTTAGTGGCAAGTGCATTAACAATATCCTGGAGTGACATACCTGAGTTTTCTGGAGCGGGTTGTGGTGCTGGTTGTGGCATTGGTGGTGGTTGCATTTGAAATGGTTGCTGCACTCTAGGTTGATTAAAACCTTGTGGCCGATTTGGTATGGAATTTGGGGCGATTGGTTGATGATTCCAGTAATTAAAATTAGGGTGTCTCCCCATCCGACATTGTAAGTATTAGAGAAGGGATCATACCATTGCCTTGATTGTCTTGGAAATCCACCCATGGCATTGGCTTGTTCCATATCTCTTTGCAAGATCGTATACATGATCGCTTTTATTGGGCATGCTCGCATGGGTAGAATATACCTCACATCATATAGATTTCTGCAATGTCCTACTGACACCATGTTTCCACAAGTGGAAGTTAACTCAGAAAGTCTGTTATGTTCAATGTTTGGAGTGCTTACCTCATTCATACAATCCCCAATGTAGTTGTGGCTCAAATCGGCTACTGAATTGATGGAAGTTTACTGCCATGTCGTCTAAACAAAAACAATCAAAAAAAGAAAAACAAACAAAAATATGAATCAACAATGAAAACAAAATAACAAATCGATTAGAAAATCAATCCCCGGCAACGGCGCCAAAACTTGATGCGTTCGAAACTAGCAAGTATACTAGTCGCACAAGTAATAAAGTGATGAGTAAGATATCGTTCCCACGAGGATTGATTCTAATTAATTTGTTTATTTATTTCAAACAATTATAGAACTAAACGGGGGATTTTGTTGATATGATTAACTAAACTTAATCGAAGCAAATGAAGAATAACACAAAGCAAAGTTATATGGAGTGAAAAATCAATGAGAGACACTTGGTTAAGAGTTCATTCTCTGCCACAAGATATGAATTTATGAATTAACATAGAATTGTAATCCAATTACAGCATTGAAGTTATCAACCGTAGATAAAAACAAGTTCTGTTATCCCAATCTTTCCTTACTTTGTTGTTAAATAAAACAAGCTCTTTATTTAATCTCTATCCATTAAACAACCTAGAACAAGCTCTCTGAGTTTAATTCAATGGAAGCATTACGATAAGAAAGATAGGTTGATCTAAGCAATAATCACACAGGTTCGGATTATTTAACCTAGGTTGTATTTTCCCATTGCAATCTCTGATCACAATTTTGCTACTAATGATTGGAAATTCATGACAATTACGGATCAAGATTTCTAATCTAGCAATAGACAACAACCAGATTATATTCAGTTTGCCATTCCAAATACAATCAGTAAGCAATCATAAGCATTAGATATGGGAAAATACAAGCAACTTCAATTAGGGAATTGGATAATAATTTCTTACACAATCAACTCACAAAATCTATATCAAGGGCTTTGAAATCACCCTCAACCAATTCAGATTTAGTTACACATATTCAATCAGAATAACAAATACAATACAGAGAAATTCCAGAATTGAAAAGGAAAAAAAAGAACTTAGCAAATTCTTTCAAAATCTTCTTTCTCCTTCAAGAACTCCAAGGGATGAGAGAAATCCAGAAATGCAGCCTCCTCCCACGTTATCCCCTCTACAAGTTATGAAAATAAAACCCTAAAATGTGTTTAAATACTCTGCTACAGTAACTTGCTACAGTGCCCCGTATTTAATAACATGCTATAGTGATATATGGAATTACAAATATACACTTCTCATACCATTTTTATCACAACTTTCGGTACACTACATAAATTCGTGAACCGTACATTTCTCCAGAAAATAGACTTCGAGAGCTTTTCAATGGTATATAGCATGTTATCCGGTTAATTGTATATCGATACAATCAACTCTGAGAAATTGGCTGATTAGCAGAGGTGAAAATGAAGGGTTTTACTCCATTTTTGTGCAAGTTGCTCCAAAACTCCTACAAACATCAAAACCACACAAAACCATAAAAATACCAAGGAATATAGCAAAGAAACATGGACAAATTGATATGAAAGTAATACATAAATAGACACCTATCAAGTATACTTGCTAGTTTCGAACGCATCATGCATCTCTGTGATGGACAAGATTTCTTTATGATAATTGGAGTGGTACACGTGTCATTTGTACCGCTAAACAATTCGTGCACTATTACACCAATAGACACATTTTTTGCACGTTTTACAAGTTGTAAACCACACTATGCAGTAGAAATACCTGCTGCCTGTGTTTTTATTCTAATGGAGGTATTTATATAATAATAGGAGTGGTACAAATGCAATTTGTGGTGCTAAATAACCCACGTGTCATTATGCGATTTAACATGTTTTAATGCGTTTTAGCTTATTTTGCGAGTTTTAAACAAAGTTATAAAATAAAAATAACTTTTACCTGCATTTATGTGCTAGTAGAGATGTTTTTATAATAACTGGAGTAGTGCACGTGTCATTTGTGCTCTCAAACAGCCTGTCCACTGTTATGCAATTCTACGCTTTTTCACATGTTTTAGTGTGTTGTGTGATTTTTAAAACAAACTATGCAATAAAAACACCTTATGCTTACATTTTCATGCTAATAGAAGTATTTTTATGATAACTGGAGTGGTGCACAAGTCATTTGTTGCCGTAAACAGTCTGTGCGCTGTTATACCATTAAACGTATTTTTATGCATTTTAGCATATTTTGCAAATTTCGAACCAAAATATGCAAAAAAAAAGAAAAACCTTTGACATATGTTTCTACACTAATTGAGGTCAGAGTGGTGCACGT
The DNA here is from genome assembly GCA_013180625.2 of Boswellia sacra. NCBI lineage: Eukaryota > Viridiplantae > Streptophyta > Magnoliopsida > Sapindales > Burseraceae > Boswellia > Boswellia sacra. The sequence goes on from SNVD02008575.1 coordinate 9,696, forward strand.
GCCACTTACGGTGCTAAATAGTCCATACACCATTACACGATTTAATGTGTTTTAGCATATTTTACGAGTTTTAAACCAAACTATGTAACAAAAACACCTTATACGTGCATTTCTATGATAGTGGAGATTTCTTTATGATAACTAGAGTGGTACATGTGTTATTTGTACCGTTAAATAGCTGATAGGTGTCTATTTATGTATTACTTTTATATCAATTCGTCCATGTTTCTTTGCTATATTCCTTGGTATTTTTATGTTTTTGTGTGGTTTTGATGTTTGTAGGAGTTTTGGAGCAACTTGCACAAAAATGGAGTAAAACCCTTCATTTTCACCTCTGCTAGTCAACCATCTTCTCGGATTTAATTTTATTGATATACAATGAATCCGATGACATATCATATACCGTTGAAAAGCTCTCGAAGTCTACTTTTTGGAGAAATTTACGTTTTATGAATCCATTCAGTGTACCGAAAGTTGTAATCAAAACAGTGTGAGAAGTGTAGAAATGTAATTCCACACATCACTGTAGCATGTATCATACGGGACACTGTAGCACGTTACTGTAGCAGAGTATTTAAACACATTTTAGGGTTTTATTTCATAACTTGAAGAGGGGAGAACGTGGTGGAGGCTGCAGCTCTGAATTCTTTCATCTCTTGGAGTTCTTGAAGGAGAAAGGAAGCTTGGAAAGAGGAAGAACTACAAACCAAAGAGAATTACATCAAATTTTCTAAGTTTTTCCCTTCCCTTTCATTTTCTGGAATGTCTCCATGTTGTATTGTATTTACCACATTCTTAAACATGTGTAACTGAATCTGAATTGGTTGCGGGTGATTTCAAAGCCCCTGATATGGTTTTTGTAAGTTGATTGTGTAAGGAATTGTTTATCCAATTCTCTAATTGAAGTTGCTTGTATTCTCCCATATTTAATGCTTATGATTGCTTGCTGATTGTATTTGAGTGGCCAA
>SNVD02008579.1:0-10733 GCA_013180625.2 Boswellia sacra
CCTTGGTTTAGCATCTTTCTTTGTGAGCAAGTACCTCAAAGCTGCGTGATCAGAATAAACGGTTACTTTAGTACCAATCAAATAAGATCGAAACTTTTCTAAAGCAAAAATAAACTCTAGCAGCTCTTTCTCAGTGGTAGAATAATTAAGTTGAGCATCATTTAAAGTCCGAGATGCATAGTAAATGGCATGTGGGATTTTGCCCATTCGTTGACCCAAAACAGCACCCACAGCGTAGTCACTTGCATCGCACATGATCTCGAATGGATGATTCCAATTCGGAGATTGGATTACTAGAGCCGAAGTCAAGAGTTCCTTTAGTTTCTCAAATGCCTCTTTGCATTTCTCATCAAATTCAAAGGCCACATCATTCTGTAATAATCTGTATAGGGGCAATGTTATCTTCGAGAAAATCTTTGATGAATCTACGATAGAAACCTGCATGGCCAAGAAACGAACGAATATCCCTCACACTTGTGGGAGGTGGTAAGGAACATATAAGATCTATCTTGGATTTATCCACCTCTATACCCTTAGCAGAAATAACATGTCCCAAAACTATACCTTGATCTACCATAAAATGACATTTCTCCCAATTCAGAACGAGGTTAGTTTCTATACATCTTTGAAGTATAAGGGTAAGGTTGTCAAGGCATTTATCAAAAGAATCACCAAAAACACTAAAGTCATCCATAAATACCTCATAATGTTCTCAACATAATAAGAGAAAATACTTACCATACACCTTTGGAAAGTGGCAGGGGCATTGCAAAGACCGAATGGCATGCGTCGATAGGCAAATGTACCGCATGGGCATGTGAATGTAGTTTTCTCTTGATCCTCAGGGGCAATGACAATCTGATTATATCCTGAATAGCCATCAAGAAAACAATAATGAGAATGACCTGCTTATCTCTCCAGCATTTGATCAATGAATGGCAAAGGAAAGTGATCCTTGCGAGTTGCAGAATTGAGCTTTCGATAATCCATACAAACTCGCCACCCGGTTTGGATACGAGTGGGAACTAGCTCGTTGTTGTCATTTTTACCCACCGTAACACCAGATTTCTTCGGAACAACTTGGACTGGACTCACCCACTTGCTGTCCGAAATTGGATCAATCACACCCACATCTAACAATTTCGAATTTTCTTTCTTGACAACTTCCATCATTGAAAGATTCACTCCGCTTTGGCTTCTCTCTCCGGGCTTGGTCCTTCTTCTAATAAGATACGTGCATGCATATGGCTAGGCTATACCTTTGATGTCAGCGACTGTCCACCCAATGGCCGTTTTGTGATCTTGGAGCACTCGGATGAGTTTCTCTTCTTGTAATGGTGCAAGACCCTTTGCTATTATGACTGGCAAAGTATCTTTCTCACCTAGGAATACATGCTTCAAATGATCTGGAAGAGGCTTAAGCTCCAAAGCAGGTGCTTTCATCACAGAAGGAAGAAGTTTCTCATTAGATAAAGGCAATTCAATGTACGAAACATCATACCTATTTGTGGTGATAGCTATAGTCTCATCCAAGCTTGCCACAGCTTCCTCCACTTCTTTATACACTTGTATCAACTTCCTCGATTCTCTGGAATTTTCTGCCCCAATGTGCTCACTAATGGCTACTTCCAATGCATCCTTGCGAATTAACTCAAAAAGTTGTTATGCCAAAGAATCAATAACATCAATTGCAAAAACAGATTGCAAGTCACTAGGGTACCTCATTGCCTCAAAAATATTGAAACGAATCACCTCGCCATCAAACTCCATGGTGAGAGTGCCATCATGAACATCAATCTTCGTTCGGGCAGTTTTCAAGATGGCCTCCCCAAAAGAATCGGTGTTGGATTGGGAGATGTCTCATCCTCCATTTCCAGAACATAGAAGTCTGCTGGAAAAACCAATTGATTTACCTGCACAAGCACATCTTCCACAACTCCTTTGGGATATGCCTTAGAACGATCAGCAAGTTGAATGGTAATACCAGTTTCCGCAAGAGGTCCAAGATTTAAAGAAGCATAAATAGAATATGGCATGACATTAATAGATGCTCCTAAATCTAACATAGCTCTTTCAAACTTGGTATTACCAATGGTGCATGGAATGGTGAACGTACCTGGATCTTTGCATTTCGGAGGAATTTTTTCTTTGCAATACAGCTGAAACATTTTCCCCCACACTTTACCTTCTCATTTCCGTTCAACTTCCTCTTGTTGGTGCATAACTCTTTGAGAAATTTTGCATAACGAGGCACTTGCTTAATAGCATCCAGAAGTGGTATATTTACCTCGATCTTGCGAAAAGTTTCTAGGATTTCCTGCTCTTGTTCCTCCTTCTTTGATTTTGCAAATCTGCTAGGAAAAGGTGGAGGAGTAACATATGAAGGAATGTGGGTTTTAGGATTTACCTTAGAAGATGATGTTTTATCCATGGTGGGAGTGGTGTCATCCCCTTCATCAGTTTGTGATTTCTTTGGTGGAATCTCTAATTGCTTCCCACTTCTCAAAGTTACAGCACTAGCATTCTCTCTTGGATTGATCACCGGCTGAGAAGGTAATTTTCCTGAGCTTTGACTCTCAAATTTGCTCATGTTAGTGGCCAATTTTCCCATTTGATTTTCCAGGTTTTGGATACTTGCCCTAGTTTCCTGCTGAAATTGCATTGTGTTAGTGGCAAGTGCTTTAACAATATCCTGGAGAGACATACCTGAATTTTGTGGAGCTGGTTGTGGTGCTGGTTGTGGTTGTACTTGAAATGGTTGCTGCACCCTTGGTTGATTGAAACCTGGTAGTCGATTTGGTATGGCATTTGGGGCAATTGGTTGATGATTCCCATATCTTAAATTAGGGTGATCTCTCCATCCAGAATTGTAAGTATTTGAGAAAGGGTCATACCTTTGCCTTGGTTGTCCTGGAAATCCACCCATGGCATTGGCTTGTTCTGTATCTCCTTCTTGCAAAGTTGGACACATGTCGGTTGGATGGTCCATGGCAAAACATACCCCACATGCATAAGATTGCTGCATATGTCCTACAGCCATTTTTTTTACAAGAGAGGTAAGTTCACAAAGTTGGTGTTCAATGTTTGAAGTACTTACCTCATTTACTCTTTTTGGTAGTTGTGGCTCAAATTGACTGCTGAATTGTTGGGAGTTCGCTGCCATGTCACTAATCACACGTCTTGCCACGTTCGGTGTTTTATTAACTAGTGCTCCACCACTAGCAGCATCAATGATACTCCTTTCCATGGGTAGGAGACCCTCATAGAAATATTGAATTAGGAGTCCATCACCAATTTGGTGGTTTGGACAGCTAGCACATAACCTCTTCAATCTCTCCCAATATTCATGAAGTGATTCTCCATTGTGTTGTCGAATGCCACTAATATCTTTTCTAATATTTGTAACTTTCGAGGCTGGAAAGTATTTCTCCCAAAAGAGTTTACTCATCTCATTCCAAGTGGTAATGGTACCTGGTGGTAGATAGTATAGCCAATCTTTTGCCGAATCTGCTAATGAGAATTGGAAAGCTCTCAATTTAATTTGCTCTTCAGAAACGCCGGTTGGCTTCATACTTGAGCATACCACATGAAATTCTTTGAGGTGTTTGTTCGGATCCTTTCCTGCAAAACCATGAAATGTAGGCAAGAGATGAATCAGTTCATATTTAAGTTCAAAATCTATCTCAAAATTGGTGCTTATGCGTAGCGGTTGTTGGTCAATAATTGGAGCCACTAACTCCTTAAGAGTTTGATCGTTTTCCATCGCCATTGCTTCCGATTCAGATTTGATTGAATTGCAAGAAGATGGGATGAAAGTATGTCGTGCAAGGACAAATTCTGGAGGTGGAGTTGAAATTGACCGATTTAGCCTTAAATTCGAGGATTGGAGAAACTCCTTAGTTCTCTTAAGTCGTTGATCCGCTTCTCCCTCGGACATAAAAGCCTAAACACAAACAATCAGGAAATAACAATCAAGAATCAGTACTAAAAACAGAATAACAAATTGATTAGAAAATCATTCCCCGGCAACGGCGCCAAAAACTTGATGCGTTCGAAACTAGCAAGTATACTAGTCGCACAAGTAATAAAGTGATGAGTGAGATATCGTTCCCACGAGGATTGATTCTAATTAAATTTGTTATTTTTCAGCACAAATAAACTAAATATGGGGGGTTTTGTTGAATGATTAATTAAACTGAATAGAAGGCAAATAAAGAATAACACAACACAATATTAAATGAATTGAAAATTCAATGAGAGAGGATGAACACTTTAAATATGCATGTTTTAATAAGAGTTTAGTTCGCATATTGCATTAATAGTGTCATTAAAGTAAATTCCTCAACTTAAGCATATTTGTAGCATTTGCATCTTTGGAATTAATTTCTCTTAATTTTGGTTTTGTTACAGGTTCGGTAAAATGGGCAATTCTTAATGTTTTGGAAATCTGATTTAATTGTCTACAAGATTGCATTTCACAAGAATCATCAAATTCGGGCTCTTAGTAGACCAAAATTGGGCTTGAAGTGAACCCATCTACAGTCTCGGCCCAGTCTGACCAGGCCTCAGTATTTGAACCGTATCTCTCAAAATACGTATCGAAATTGTGCAAATAAATATTTTCTAGAAAGCTGAGAGAAATATCTACAACTTTCATGAAGACATGTGATTAAAATTCACAAAATTTCGATGTCAAAATTGATGGTCAAAGTCGGTGCCTAATGATCCCAATTGTCAAAGATATTTACAACTAATATTTGACAATTATGCCCTTGTAATTTGACAAGTTTGCCCCTGGATGTATCTATAATAGAGGTGCCTTGTGACCCATTGGGGTATCTTGGCCTTGGCTGGAACATTTTGGCTTTGGCTAGGATCTTGTATTATGTTTTGTGTGTTTATGTTGTTAATGAATTTCCTTTTTCTTACATTTTATTTTCTTTCTATTATAATGTTCTTCTAATTTCTCTTTTGCTAAGGTGAAGGGTGAAACCCTTGATATGAGAATAAGGATTCTCTAACCCTTAATATGTGCTTAATAATCTTAATCTTATAATGTTTATTCAATATGATTTATATTTAATTTCTTAATCAATCTTTACACCACTCGTAAAGTGGAGGTCTTGATCCATTGTCGACAATCCTTGGCACATCAAATGCTTGGATCCTTTCTAGATGATGTATGGTTCTTCCTTACCGACACGAATCTAGTTAGGAAACCTTGATTTGTTGTAGACATATGGTGATTGGCACATTGGATGCTTGAACCCATTTACAAGAAGTGGTATAAATATTGGTAATGAACAAATATAATTCATATAACTAAAATGGGTTAATTATCCTTATTTGAATTATCAAGGGCGGATCCCCTAACCTTAGCCTTCATTGCTATTGTGTTAATTCTTCTTGTATTTTAATTATTCTATTATTTATGAACTTTTTATTTTATTTACTATGGTAGGTTATACCACCTATTTCCATGGATGGTTTTGCCTCCTCTTGCTTTTTGTTTTATATTTGAATGGTCGGTAATACCGCCTACCATCTTACATATTTATTGATATTCTCTTGTTATTTCTTTGAATCATCCATATCACATTTGCTTATCTTATAATTTGTAACGCTTAAATTCCCTTCCTTGTAGATCTACCGCCCGATCCTCGAACCGGGTTTTATTACTTTCGACACTCCTATACTTGGGAGACAATCCTTTTTCGGATGTGTCAAGTTTTTGGCGCCGTTGCCGGGGAAGGTAAAATTGGCGTGCAAAATTGTAAGTGTTCTCTTTCTCATCTTAGTCTAATTTGTTTATTTGTGTGTTTCATCTTTCTCTCGCTTTCTTCTCTCTTCTTTGCATGAAAATTTGGTCACGAACATCTAGTGGTAGACTTGTTAGAAAAACATCATCTTCCTTAGAAAACATGGCTAACAATCATGAGGAAATATTCACGGATGAAGGGGACAACCGTTCGCAACAAATGATCAAAACCAACGAAGAACCCTTAGAGACTACATGAATCCGGTAAGGACTAGTGCACCATCTTGTGTAGTTTCTCCTCCAGATTCAATCCATTTCAATTTTAAACCAAGTTTTGTTCGACTTCTACCCACTTTTCATGGCCTTGACATGGAGAACCCATATTCCCACTTGAAACTCTTTTAAGAGGTATGTAGCTCCTACACTGACCCAAATTGTAGCATAAACACCATTAGATTAAAGCTTTTTTCTTTTTCTTTAAAAGATAAAGCTAGAACATGGCTACAAAATTTGAGGTCGAATTCCATTAGTTCATGGGATGAGATGAAACAACAATTTTTGAAAATTTTTTTTCCTACCCATAGAACAAATTCTCTTAAAAGACAAATTTCTGATTTCTCTCAAAAACAAGGGAAACCCTTTACCAATGTTGGGATAGGTATAAAGAAGTACTTTATAACTGTCCCCACCATATGATTTTCGCAACTTGGAAAAAAAACAAAAAAAAATTAAAATTAGGTTTGCACACTTCTATGGAAGGGTTAACACCTCAAGATAGGCAACTAGTAGACTTAATGTGTAGAGGAGAATTAAGAAAAAGAACTCCTGAGGAAGCACTTGGACTTCCTAGATTCCTTAGCAGAAAAAGGCACAAAATTGTGATAACTGCTGGCACCTATGAGGTACCAAGCAAGGCCCAAACCTCGACATCCATAGAGGTATTTTACAACCTTAAGAGACCATGACCTTCAGCCAAATATGCATCTAGCTAAAAAGTCCGAGGCTTTAGAAATGAAAAAAGAGTGGTCCTTGATTCTATTCAAGAAAATGTCTGTAACATTTTGTGATGACAATGACCATTCTACTGATAGTTGCCCAACTTTGCCTACCTTTAGGGAATGTCTCCATGAAGAAGCCAATGCCTTGAACACTTTCAAAAGGCCAAATCACAATCCATATTCACAAACCTACAATCCTGTTGGAGAAATCATCCAAATTTTAGCTGGAAAAATGATAATCATGCACAATCTTCATAAGTCCCTTTTCAAACACGACAAAATTTTCAAAATTCTCATGATCATGCATATGCTCCTCCTCCTAGGAATGACTTTGAAGAAACATTGCATTCATTCATTACAAAGCAAGAGACTTTCAATAGTCAAACTGCTCAAACATTAGCAAATTTGTCAGAAACTCTTGAAAAATTTGCATCTACATTTAGCATCCAAGAGAAGGGAAAATTTCCTTCTCAAACATTGCAAAACCCCAAAGATCAATCTAACTCAAATGAAGGGAATTCAAGTAACCATTATTTTGACAAAGCCAAGTCAGTCATGACCCTCGTAATGGTAAGATTTGTTGAAAAACCATTCCTGACCCTTGTGAGAAAGAAGAAGAATCGATCTCTAAAGGACAGGAAGAGGTGGCCAAACCAATACCTAGCGAAAAGGAAACCATATCCCCATCTGTGCCTCCATTTCCTCAAGCATTAGCCACACAAAAGAAGCCAACTCACAATTCTAAAATCTTTGAAAATTTCAAACAGGTAAAGGTCAACATTCCCTTGCTTGATGTGATCAAACAGGTACCTTCTTATGCAAAGTTTTTGAAAGACTTGTTCACTGTGAAAAGAAAACTAAATGTGAAAAAGAAGGCCTTTCTAGCCGAGCAAGTAAGTGCTATTCTTCAAAATAATAATACAGTGTAAAAAAAAAAAAAAACAAAAAATCTAAGGATCCAGGTTGTCCTACAATTTCATGTGTTATTGGAGAGCATAAAATTGAACAAGCTTTACTTTATCTTGGTGCTAGTGTGAATTTGCTTCCATATTCGGTTTTTCAGAAACTCAATTTAGGTGAGTTAAAACCGACTTCTGTGACTCTTTTGCTTGCTGATAGATCAATTAAAGTACCAAGAGGAGTAGTAGAAGATGTATTAGTTCAAGTCGATAAATTCATTTATCCAATGGATTTTATCGTCTTGGACACACAACCAGTAGAAGTAAGCAATTCAATTCCTGTTATTTTAGGGCGTCCATTTCTAGCTACCTCTAATGCTTTGATTAATTGCAGGAATGGAGTCATGAAGCTATCATTTGGGAATATGACATTGGAACTTAATGTTTTCAATATGTGCAAACAACCAAATGAAGAAGAAGATGAATTTGATGAGGCTAATGTAATTGAATCTATTGTGGAAGATCACATCCAAAAAGGGAGTTCTTCTGACCCTGTGGAAACTTGTTTAGTGAATTCGTTAGAATCAAGTACGGAACTAGAACATGATTTCTAATATGTGTTCCTTACTGGATTGTGCACAGGTATTGGAAAAAGGCTCAAAATCAAGATTTGAAGAATTGCGACAAATGAATGAAAGCAAGGAAGAGGAATCTCCTAAGTTAGAATTGAAGCCCTTACCTGAAGGACTGAAATATGCATATCTTGGGGAGAGTCAGACATATCCGGTGGTAATTTCTTCATCCCTCACAGGTGAGCAACAAGGTAAGTTGATAGAAGTGCTTAAAAGGCATAAAAATGCAATTGGGTGGACTTTAAAAGATATAAAAGGTATTAACCCTTTAATTTGCACACATAGAATACATTTAGAGGAAAATGCCAAAACATCTCAACAACCTCAAAGGAGATTAAATCCACACATGAAAGAGGTCATTAGGGCTGAATTTCTCAAACTACTTGATGTGGGAATTATCTATCCTATTTCTGATAGTAAGTGGGTAAGCCCTACACAAGTAGTACCTAAAAAATCTGGCATTACAGTTGTTAAAAATGAAAAAGGGGAATTATTGCCAACTCGTGTCTTGTCTAGTTGGAGGATGTGCATTGATTATAGAAAATTAAATGCTGTCACTAGAAAAGACCATTTTCCCTTACCTTTCCTTGACCAAATTCTTGAAAGAGTAGCAGGACACCCCTACTACTGCTTTCTTGATGGATACTCATGCTATTATCAAATTCCCATTGCACTCGAAGACCAAGAAAAGACCACATTCACGTGCCCCTTTGGCACTTTTGCATTTAGTAGAATGCCTTTTGGACTTTGTAATGCTCCAGCTACTTTTCAAAGATGCATGCTAAGCATTTTTAGTGATATGGTTGAGCATTGTTTAGAAGTTTTCATGGATGATCTAACTGTCTTTGGAAACTCTTTTGATAATTGTCTTGAAAACTTAGAAAAAGTCCTAAAAAGGTGTGTAGAAAAAGGTCTTATTTTGAATTGGGAAAATGTCATTATATGGTCACTTCAGGAATTGTTTTAGGTCATGTGGTGTCTTCTAAAGGAATTGAAGTGGATAAAGCAAAAGTGGAATTAATTTCCCATTTGCCTCCACCAAAAACAGTTAAAGAGGTTCGTTCATTTTTAGGGCATGCTGGATTTTATAGGAGGTTCATAAGAAATTTTAGTGCTATATCTAAACCTCTTTGTAACCTCTTAATAAAGGATACTTCCTTTAAATGGACTCAAGAATGTCAAAATGCCTTTGATACATTAATTGGGCTTTTAACTACTGCTCCAATTATGCAATCTCCTGATTGGTCCTTGCCTTTTGAATTGATATGTGATGCAAGCGACTATGCAGTTGGTGCTGTCTTAGGACAAAGAAAAGAAGGTAAGCCTTATGTAATATACTATGCAAGTAGGACTTTAAATGATGCACAAATGAATTACACAACAACTGAGAAAGAACTACTTGCAGTAGTATTTGCATTGGACAAATTTTGATCTTATTTAATTGTCTCTCCAACAATTGTTTACACTGACCATGCAGCTGTGAGATATTTAATGACTAAACAGGATGCAAAACCTAGATTGATACGGTGGATCTTATTGCTCCAAGAATTCAACCTCACAATAAAGGATAAGAAAGGAGCCGAAAATGTCGTTGCTGATCATCTTTCAAGACTAACGACAGAGACATTCATTGAAACTTCACCTATCAATGATTCTTTTCCTGATGAATTTTTATTTTCTGTTGCTACTGTACCTTGGTTTGCTAACATTGTAAATTTTCCTTGCGACAGGAAAATGCCACCGCATTGGATGCTCAGACAAAAGAAAATTTTTAACCCGAGGTGAAAAATTTTTAATGGGATGACCCATATCTTTTCAAATATTGTCCAGACCAAATAATGAGAAGATGCATACCCGACAATGAGGTAAGTAGTGTCATTAACTTTTGTCATTCCGAAGCATGTGGCAGATATTTTTCATCTAGAAAACAGCTGCTAAGATCTTACAATGTGGATTGTATTGGCCCACCTATATTTAAAGATGACACATCTTTTCAAAACGTGTGAAAATTGTCAAAAATTGGGATCTATTTCAAAAAGAAACATGATGCCGTTGAATCCCATTCTTGTCGTTGAAATCTTTGACTGTTGGGTATTGATTTTATGGGACCCTTTCCACCGTCATTTGGTTTTGTGTACATCCTTGTTGCAGTGGGCTATGTTTCAAAATGGGTCGAGGCAATTCCATGTTGAAACAATGATCACAAAACAGTTGTCAATTCTTGAAGGAGAATATCTTAAGTAGATTTGGAATTCCTCGAGCCATTATTAGTGATGGGGGTACACATTTTTGTAACAAACCATTTGAACTTTAAGGAAGAAATATGGAATAACCCATAAATTTTCTACACCTTATCACCCACAAACAAGTGGACAAGTTGAATTAGCTAATAGGGAGATAAAACAGATCTTAGAAAAAACGGTTAACCCAAATCGTAAAGATTGGT
>SNVD02008582.1:0-107207 GCA_013180625.2 Boswellia sacra
GATACATCCTTAAAAATTTTGATGTCATTAGGGGTGGGAATACGGGTTCACGGGTCGTGTTCGTGTCGTGTCGAGCTATGACACGATAAAAATTGACTCAACCCGAACATGACCCATTTATTCGTGTCAAAAACACTCAATCCGAACACGATACGATTGTTAAACGGATGATACAACTTGACAAGCTAACACGAATAATAAACATGTCATTTTCGGGTTTGACACGAATATAACCCGTTCAACACGAGTATGACACGTTTAAATGTTTTGACATGATTATGACATGTTTAAATATTTTGATACGATTATAATACGTTTATACGATTTTGACACATTTAAATATTTTGACACGATTATGACACGTTTAAATAATTAACACGATTATAACACGAATACATATTACAATTTTCAACCTTTTTTTAAATAACAATAATCAATTATTCAAAATCCATCCACAACACAATAAAGAGTCCATTAAATACCAAGTCGCGTACAAACTTCAATCCACAATACAATATAGAGTCCATTAAATATCAAGTCTTATACAAACTTCAATCCACAACATAATAAATAGTCCACTAAATTCTAAGTCTCAAACAAACTTCAATCCATAAAATACAATAAAGAGTCTATTAAATACCAAGTCCCATACAAACTTCAATCCATAACACAATAAATAGTCCACTAAATACCAAGTCTCAAACAAACTTCATTCCACAACACGATAAATAGTCTACTAAACACCAAGTTTCATACAAATTTTAAATACAATTTAAATTTAGAAAAAAAATCCATTTTATCTCGTTGACTCTTTAGTAGTTTAAAATTCAAATTAATTTTTTACTTGTGTTTGTAATTTGACTAATTCAAAATTTAATCATGTCAAATTGTCAATTCGTGTGCTTACGATATTATGTTTTATTCGGGTTACACGGGTCACTAAACAGTTTCGTGTCATTATACGGGTTCGTGTTATTATACGAGTTCGTGTCATTAAACGGGTTCGTGTCACCTGTGGGTTCAAAACCTCAACTCGAACACGACTCGATTATTAAATAGATTGAAAATTTTAACCCAAACACGACTCAAATACGATTAAGTAAACCCAAACTTGCTAATTTGCGTGTCGTGTCGTGTCGCGTTCACGGGTTGTGTCAAAAATTTCGACCCTTAGATGCCATAGACGATTTATGCATAAAATGACAAAAATGTCCTTTATTCATTCATTGTTGAAAAGGACGAATAAATATACATCCATCATTCTTCCTTCCTCCATTGTCCAAAACACCATTTAACACCTATGTTTCATCTCATGGTCTACTCTTAGAGTTGAAACTGAGCAATAAGGTGAGACACCTCTCTCTAATCTCTTTCTAAATGACGTTAGAATATTGAAGTAGGTTATAATGTTTTCATTATTTCTTGTTTTCGTAGCTTTCAACCATATTATCTAACTTAAAATAGGAATATGTATGTGAACTAAGCTTAGACATAGTACGGTTTTTGCCAATATTTGCGAAAAATTACAAATCATAAAGAAAAATATGGTATTGTAGGCGAGGGGGAAGAAGACTCGACGTTGTCGAGCTCATTCGACAAAATGTGTCGAGTGTCGGGAAGGATTAGTGAACAATAGATGTGCTGCGTCGGATGTATAAAATCGACGCTTGACATGTCGAGGGTCTTATCAAGTGTTGAGTGTCGAGTTAGATTCCGTCAAGATTTGTGGATCTTTTTGGCAGAATTGTCATTTTTGTAACCTATTTATGCAATTTTGTAATGATTTTTTTGTCCACGAACCCTATATGATATGTCTCTATCATGCAGGATGGAAACTTTACGCATACTTATTCTTTACAATGTTTATTGGATTATACAAGAGAATGGTGATTATTTGTACATCGGTGAGAGGGCAAAGCCATTGATAATTCTTAGGTGTGCTACTTGTAATGAGTTGGTTGACTGTATTATTATTGAAATGGGTTGAGATCTTCGTAAGCATAACATAGGTTTAGAGGTTCACTTTGCTTTTAAGGGTGTTTCGCCATTGCCAACTCTTATTGAGATTGACAAAGATGTTTATTTTTTTATACAATATTGTTTGGAGGACCAACAGTAATATACACCACTAATTGTTAAAGTTGAAGATAGGGACAAACAAAAACAGAGGTTAGGATCTGATGCAGTACTAGGGAGGCGAAGTTCTTTTCATCCCTTTTTGTTTTGCTCAACAAGTGGAAACAACCAATTAAGTGAGTCCACTCCTGTTTGTACACAACCACAATTGAATGATGAAGTTGGTCTTGACTTTCAGCAATATTCGGGCCATGAATCAGTTGGTGTGTTATGTGAAAATGAAGAAAGTGTGGCCCCGTTGATGCCATTGAGATTAATACGTCATCTTGATAGCATTAGAGAGTTTGAGAGTTTAGGCAATATTGAGAGTGATGATGATGTTAATGATGACGATAGTGGTGATGATGATGATAATGATGATGATGATGATGATGATGTTAGTGATGATGTTAATGAGCATGATAACGACGAGAATGATGATTGCATTATTCGTGTTGAAGATTTGGGTGAGGGTTTGAATGCTTTTAATGTTGATGGGCAGAATGTAGATGGTTCACATTTTATTAATGATGAACACACGGAGGTTTTGAATGATGTGAACCTGGATGTGCCGTTTACCTTTCCTTTTCCAATTCACTCCACACCTACTCCTTCACTCTACGGACATTAACAAGACCCATTGTTGAATAATGAGTCGGGAATGGGTGTAAATTCTATTCATGAAGAAGCTAATTTAGGCTCTGAAAATGACAATCGTCGGCCTAACACATTTAGGTGGATGCCGCCTATTGTACATTCATAGTTCTTAGTTGAGGATGATGTTACACTTTTTATAGTTGATAGGATTAAGGTTGTAGTTGGGCAGATGTTTGACAACAAAACTGAGGTTCGTGAGAAGTTATCAAATTTGGCATTAAGACGCAACTTTCAATTCAAGGTGAGGAACTCTAATGCAACAGGGTTTGAGGTTGTATGTCATGCTGAATCTTGTAAATGGCATTTACGCGCCATAAAGGTAGCCGATTCCCATTTCTTCCTAGTGAAAAAGTATAAGAACCATTAGACATGTTTGAGAGTTAGACTTCACCCAAATCACAAACAGGCAACTGCACATGTTATTGACAAACATATAAAAAACAAATTCATTAAGGCATCAAGAATATATCGTTTGAAGGATATTATATTTGATGTTCAGGAGTCATTAGGTGTTAATATCACATACAATAAGGCATGAAGGGGAAAAGAGGTAACTTTGCAAGAACTTCATGGATCTTATGAGGAATCATTCACACTACTCCTTCAGTATATGTACATGATTGAGAAAGCAAACCTCGGGACCAAAATGACTTTAGAAATTGATGACAATAACCATTTCAGACACTTTTTCATGAGTATAAGGGCTTTTGTTGTCGGATTTACAACATCAATTAGGCCAGTTATCGCAGTTGATGGTTCTTTTCTGGAAGAGAAATATAGAGGTACCATATTTTTGGCTTCTTGTATGGATGAAAATAAACAAATATACCCATTGACATTTGAAGTTGGGCATTCCGAAAATGATGACTCATGAAACTGGTTCATGAGACAGTTGCGTGATCATGTAGTAGGAAATATCTGAGATTTTGTTTTCATTTTTGATTGCCGTCATAGTATTAAACGAGCTATTGTAGAAGTTTTTTCTCATACACTGCATAGATTGTGCACTCACTATTTGAAGGGTAACTTGAAGGCCACGTTTAAGGACAATACTTTGTTGGTTATGTACTCCCGAGCTGCAAGGATATATCACTATGTCGATTTCAACTATCATGTGAGACAAATTGAATCATATATGCCCACAGTCGTAACTTATCTTTGAGAGATTAGTGTGGATAAATGGGCACATTCACAATTTCATGGTTGACGATATAACATCATGACAACAAATATTGCTGAGTCGATGAATATCTGCTTGTGATATGCCCGATTCCTTTCGGTTAGATTGTTAGCAGATTATTATTTGGCGAACTTATAGCAATGGTTCTATGAGCGTTGAGAGTTATTTGCTAATTTATAATTACATCTCTCGCCGTAGGCTAACAAGTTGATGGAGGAGCATTTAAAGGAGGGCAAAAGTATGAGAGTTAGTGGTATCTCTCTTACTATGTATGAGGTGAGCAGCAAGGACTGCGTCAACATCGTCGACATGCATGCTCGGATATGCACATACAGGGTGTTTGATCTTAACTAGCTTTCGTATGCACATGTATTAGCTATTTGCAAATGTATGAACCTACCGACATGCCATATTATTATGCCCCTTGGTATACAACAGAAATATTAATGCATGCATATGCTCTGCCAGTTGTTCGTGTTGGAGTTTGTGAGTATTGGATGGTTTCAGAGGAGGTACTCAGTAGAGTGGTTCTACCACCAGTTATGAAGAGACCAGCATGTCATCCTAGGAGAAACTGAATCCCTTCCGTCGGTGAGTCCAGTTCGTCTTGAAATTACAGATGGTGTAGAAGTTCCAGGTTCAGTCGTTAGACTTGCCGAATCCTAGTTCCACTTGATGTTGTTGTAGGGGCATGACATGATAGGGGATGATGTTTGGCAAATGTTTGCAATGGGTCTTTTTCTGCATGTTATATAATTTGTTTGGTCTATGCAATGTAGTTTATTTACATTTTTCTATACTAACATTTTCAATTGATAAAAATTCTCATGTCATGTAAACTATCACATAGTTAGGGATGTAAAAAACGCTCAATGCTTTTGTCAATGGTTACTGTTGGTTCTAGAGGTGGCACACACGGCATGTGCATTGCACATGAGTAATTTGTCATCATGTGATAAAAATATTAAATATGAATATTTTTCTAATCTCATTTATTTTATATAGATGTTTTGTATTAGGAGAATTTTAATTAAAATAGGATATGTTTTGATATGGTATCCTAGTTGAATAGGAATAAGTTTGGATTTGGTATCCTAGTTGAATATGAAGTTTTATAGTTGTATTAATTATCTTTTATTAGATTAGGATATTATTTAAGTATTCTAGTTTACTTAGGAGAAGTATATTATCACTTTCTATAATGTTTGATTGTTATCCAAACTTTCCTTGTGAGTTTTATTGAGATTCTACAGGATCATGATAAGGATTACAATTGATATCAAATACTATATAAAGCTATCTTCATAGCTTTTGGTGGAATTCATTCAAGGCATTCAACGCAATCAAGGAAAATTGAGAGAGAGCAAGCAAGAGCAAGTTTGAGTGCGTTTTTTATTTGTTTTTATGTCTTTTATAAAGCTTTAGGATTTGGTTAATTATTATAGATCGTGTGAGCTTAAGGGAGTTGAGTAATCACATGTGTCTGTACCAGTTACGGGTCTGTACCAGTTACGAGTGCTATGTTATTCTTAACTGTGTGTAGTTAAGATAATTGTGACAGAAAAAAGAGTAACGTCAAAAGAGTGTGTGAAGGACTATGGTTGTGATTGGGGTTGATCAAGTTTACATAGATTAGGTTAGTGAGTGAGTGGGTGTCTACCACTGTAAAGAGTCCGAAGTCGAGTATAAACACATACAACATAGTGAATTATAACTCTTGTTGCCCGTGGATGTAGGTTAGTTATAACCGAACCACGTAAAAATCCTGTTCCGATTTACATTACTATTTTCAGTTATATTATTCGCAACTTTCATACGTTACAAAACCTAACAATTGGTATCAGAGCAGGTATACTGACATACTAGTGTAGATCATATTTTTTGTAGGTATGGAAGGATTATGGACAGGAGGATCAGTCACTCAACCACCGTTACTTGAAGATGCAAACTATGCTGATTGGAAAGTCAAGATGAGAGATTTCGTCAAATCAATTGATGAAAGGTTGTGGACGAGCATTGGTCATGGCTGGACACCCCCAACAAAACCCAACGAGGCTGGACAGTAGATTGAGAAACCACAGAATGAGTGGAACGAAGCTGAATATTGATTAGCTGAATGGAATTCCAAAGGCATTAATGTTATTTTTAACGCTGTCAACCTTTAACAGTTCGGATTAATTTCAAAGTGCACCATTGCAAAAGAAGCTTGGGATATCCTTGAGGTAAAGAATGAAGGTACTCAAGGGTTAAAGAATCTACGTTGCTTACTTCGACTTCTAAATTTGAAAACTTAGTTATGCATGAAGAAGACGTTGACCCAGGTATGACAACCCAAGAGGGGGGGTGAATTGGGTTTTATTTATCAAAACGAATTTATAAAACTTTTCTTGAAAGATAAAAATTATTTCACTTTTTCTTTTGAGAATAGAAGTGAAGAAGATGAAAATAGAAGTGGTCTAAGATGCAATCAAGAGAATAGCAATAATAAATAATCTCAAGTGCAAGTAAATGTAAAGAGTATAGGGATAGAGAGAGTGCAAACTCAATTTACGTGGTTTGGCAAACCTTGCCTACATCCACGGGCTCCTAGCTCCTCCACAAGCTAGGCTTTCCACTAAGTTGTAGAATACTTTACAACTTGCTTGATGAACAACTTCACCAAGACTTTTTTTCTTCAACTCTTGATAACCCCACACCAAGAGTTCTTCTTGATGAACAACCTCACCAAGGAAAGAGTTCTCTCAAGGATATCTTTTATCCTTTACAATAAGATCTCACTCTCACACAATATAAGAACAAAGAACAGTTTTTACAACAAAAGTACAACTCTCTTCAAAGAGTAGAAAAAGAATATAAAAGCTCTATAAACCTGATATTTCTCTTGGCTTTTTTGCTTGATAAAATGCTTCTCTTGCACTTATTGAATGCATGGGAGAATGGCTCCTTTTATAGGCAAATGAGATGAACTTAATCAAGTGAAGACACCATCTCCAAATTTTCTGCCCACCATAAAAACCGTAATCTTGTCTGCCATTTTTTTCAATGTTCCGTTTGAAATTTGAAAATCTGTAAAACATAAAAGATCTGCAAATTTGAATAAGCTTTCCAACGCATCAAGAACCAAGTCATTTGGATATCTGTAGCTCAAGATATGGCCAAAACACCATTCGGTGCTCAAGTGACTTGATTTTTCTTCCATGTGTCAGTCCACTGAATTGAATGATAATTCTGTCAGCCTTCCATTTGAAATTTGAATTTCTTCAAAACATAAAAGATCTTCATATTTGAATAAGCTTTCCAAAAAATTAAGAATCAAAGCAATTAGATATCTTTATCTTAAGATATGGCCAAAAAACCATTCGGTGCTTATGTGAGTTGATTTTTCTTCTCTGTGTCAGTCCACTGAATTATATGTCAATTATGTCAGTCTTCCATTTGAAATTTGAATTTCTTCAAAACATATGAAATGTGCCCCATTAAGTTATCTTTCTAATTCCGCAAGAATCAAGTCATTTTGATTTTTCTAGCTCAAGATATGTCCAAAAGAGTATTCGGTGCTCATGTCAGCTGCTTCCATTTGTCTTTCACTTTGCATGATGATTTGGACGATCTTGCACTTAAAATTTGAATTTCTTTAAAACATATGAAATGTTATAAATTGAGTAAGTTTTTCAAAGGCTCAATAATCATATTATTTGGACATTTGTAGAGAAATATATGACCAATTGATAGAACATTGCTCATATATCACATTCCTTGAAATCAAACCTTGTACTTAAACTTTGATGCCTTTAACATGTAGTCTTCTCCTTAGCTTCAACACTTCATTTTAATAAACCCCTTCTTGATTTTATAATTATTTTAATAATCTTATTCTTGCACATAAATAAATATATTAGTAAATCTCAATGAATCAATGTGTATTGTTATCATCAAAATTATCATATAGCCTTAGGGCTAACAATCTCTCCCTTTTTGATGATGACAAACCATTGATTGCTTTCAAATAATATCTAAAATAAAGAATGAAAATGAAATCAAGAATAAACAAAAAGAGAGCAATTGTTATAAATACAAGCAATCCAACCATTTCTCCCCCTTTTGTTATCATCAAAAAGATGTAATCAAATTAATTACTCCCCCTAAATATATTCTCCCCCTTAACATATGTTACCATTCAAAGATTATCAAATAAAAGAAAAATTAAGTATATCCAACATGCCTAATTCTCTTCTAATTATGCAAAATCTATCTTGACTAAGGGGTTTAGTAAATATATCAGCTAATTGTTTTTCGGTGGGAACAAATTCTAAAGAAATATTACCTTTTTGCACATGATCTCTAATAAAATGATGTCTAATCTCTATATGCTTAGTCGTAGAGTGTTGTATGGGATTTTTTGAAATGTTAATGGCACTTGTATTATCACATTTGATGGGAATGTGATCAAATACCACACCATAATCTTTTAAAATTTGTTTCATCCAAAGAGCTTGTGCACAACAACTTCCTACTGCAATATACTCGGCTTCCGCGGTTGATAATGCAACAGAATTTTGTTTTCTACTAAACCATGATACTAATGCATGTCCTAGAAATGGCAAGAGCCACTAGTGCTCTTTCTATCAAGAAGACTTCCAGCAAAGTCCGCATCGGAATAACTAATTAGATCAAAATTATCACACTTAGGATACCAAAGACCTAGATTTATGGTACCAAGAAGATATCTAAATATCCTCTTTACAGCCTTAAGGTGAGATTCCTTTGGACAAGATTGAAATCTAGCACACATACACACACTAAACATAATATCGGGTCTACTAGCAGTTAAATACAAAAGAGAGCCAATCATACCTCGATATTTTGTTACCTCAACATCTTTTCCTTTCTCATCTTTGTCAAGCTTGGTTAATGTACCCATAGGTGTGTTATATGTCCTTGAATTATCCATGCCAAACTTCTTGAGAAGATCTCTTGTGTATTTAGCTTGATTTATGAAGATCCCATCCATTGATTGCTTGATTTGAAGTCCAAGGAAGAAATTTAATTCTCCCATTAAGCTCATTTCAAATTCTTGTTGCATACACTTGGAAAATTCTTCACACATAGAAATATTAGTAGCACCAAATATAATATCATCAACATAGATTTGAACAATTAATAAATCATCATTTTTTGTTTTAACAAAAAGAGTAGTATCAACTTTTTTCATTTCGAAACCATTATCAATGAGAAATTTGCTCAATCTATCATACCATGCTCTTGGTGCTTGTTTCAAGCCATAAAGTGCCTTTTTGAGTTTGAAAACATGGTTTGGAAAATCATGATTTTGAAAACCAAGAGGTTGCTCTACATATACTTCCTCCATAATGTAACCATTTAAAAATGCACTTTTGACATCCATTTGGTATAATGTAAAATTTTTATAACATGCAAATGCACACAACATTCTAATGGATTCTAATCTAGCAACCGGTGCAAAAGTTTCCTCATAATCAATACCTTCTTCTTGATTGTATCCTTGAGCAACAAGTCTAGCTTTGTTTCTAATAATGGTGCCATTTTCATCTACTTTATTTCTAAAAATCCATTTAGTGCCTATAATAGAATGATTTTTGGGTCTAGGGACTAATTCCCAAACTTGATTTCTTTCAAATTGGTTCAATTCTTCTTGCATAGCCAAAATCCAACTTTCGTCATTTTCGGCTTCTTTAAAAGTTTTTGGTTCAAATTGAGAGACAAATGCAAAATGATTACAAAAGTTTCTAAAAGAAGATCTAGTTCTCATACCTTGTGATGGTTCACCAATAATAAGATCTTTAGGGTGAGCTTTTGCATACCTCAATTCCTTTGGTAATTCTTGGGAAGAATCATTTACTTCCTCAAGCTTTTCTTGTTGAAGTTGTAAATCATCTTGACTCTTTTCATCAAGCCTTGATTCATTGATTTGCCTTTCTACTTCAACAATATCATCATCTAAATTCTTTGAAGAAATCACATTAGTTTCATCAAATTCAACATGCATAGAAATCTTCAATAGTAAGAGTCTTTTTATTAAAAACTCTATATGCTTTACTATGGTTGGAGTAGCCAACAAAAATTCCAACATCGGCTTTTACATCAAATTTTCCAAGGTTATCCTTGGTGTTTAAAATAAAACATTTACATCCAAAAACTTTAAAAAATCCAATGTTGGGTTTTCTTCCTTTCCAAAGTTCATAAGGAGTTTTCTTTATTAAAGCTCTAATATGGACTCTATTGATTATAAAGCATGCGGTATTAACGGCTTCGGCCCAAAAATATTTTGGCAAATTATTTTCAAGTAACATGGTCCTAGCCATTTCTTGGATAGTCCTATTTTTCCTCTCAACAACACCATTTTGTTGTGGAGTTCTAGGTGCGGAAAAATTATGTTCAAAACCATTTTCACCACAAAGATTTTCAAACGCGACATTGTCTACTTCACCACCATGATCACTTCTAATGGATACAATAGAATGCCCTTTTTGATTTTGGACTCTTTTTGTAAATTTTGAAAAAGCTTGTATGGCCTCATTTTTAGTTTTCAAGAATAACACCCAAGTGAATCTTGAATAATCATCCACAATAACAAAAACATAATACTTTCCACCAAGGCTTTGAGTTCTTGATGGTCCAAATAAATCCAAATGAAGTAATTGTAGAGGTTTATTTGTTGAAATAAATTTCTTTTGTTTAAAAGAAGTTCTCACTTGTTTTCCAAATTGACAAGCATCACAAATCTTATCCTTTTCAAATTTTATTTTTGAAGACCATCAACTAAATCATTTTTAAAAATTTTTGAAATTGTGTCCATGCTAGCATGACCTAACCTTCTATGCCATAACCAAGCATCATGATTAACAATGAAACAATTTTCTACATGATCATTAACATCAATATCAATTGTATAAATATTACCACATCTATTACCAACAAATAATGTCTTATTGTTACTAACATCCTTAATCACACATCTATTAGGCTCAAAAGTAACAAAATATCCCTTATCACACAATTGACTAATGCTAATCAAATCATGTTTTAAACCATGAACAAGCAAAACATCTTTAATAATAGGTGAAGAAGGTTACCAATATCACCATGTCCGATTACCCTTCCTTTGGCATTATCACCGAAGGTCACATATCCTCCTTTCTTCATGATTAATCTTGAGAACTTGGAGGCATCTCCGGTCATATGCCTTGAGCATCCACTATCTAAGTACCACTTGTGTTTGCCACTTTGTCTCTACAATCAACATTCAAGGAGTAACTTTTTGGTACCCAAAAGTTCTTGGGTCCTTGGGGGTTAGTTATGGTACTTTTTGGAACCCATATTTGTTTCAAATTAGGATTTCTTTAATGGAGCAAGAATGCATATTGTGTCCTTTTCTTCCACAATAAGTACATGAATGATTAGGATTATTCCTAAAAGATGCATGAGCAAAATAATTTTTAAAATACTTTTGATTTTTATGAGTTTTATATCCTAAGCCTCTTTTATCAAAAACACACCTTTGGTTTTGTAACATAGAATTCAAATTTTTTGTGCTTTTTGTAAAACTATCAACAATATTTCTTAAGTCATTATTTTCCTTTTTCAAAATAACATTTTGTTTCTCCAATTTATCAAAATCCTTTTGTTTTAAAATGTCATTTTCAGTTTTTAATAAATGTATTTGACTTTCCAAACTTTCAAAATCTTTTTGCTTTAAAATTTCATTTTCATTTTCTAAAGCTTCATTTATTTCTACCAACTCTTCTAATTGAGATAACATGATTTTTGACTTCTTTTTGAAAGCATTGATTTTTGAGTTTTTCTTATCAATTTGCACATGTAAATTTTGGAATGCTTCAAGTAATTCATCATATGAAAGTTTAGGATCATAGTTTAGAATACTTACCTCATCGTCACTTAAAGCCATGAAGCACATGTTTGCCACTTCGCAATCTTCTTCTTCGGTAGAGCTAGCTTCACTATCATCCCAATTTGTGGCTTTTATTGCTTTGGATTTCTTGTTTTGACTTTTGAAGTAAGGACAATCCATCTTTACATGTCCCGGTTTCTTGCACTCATAGCAAATGACTTGATCATTTTTCTTATCTTGCTTTGAGCTTTGCCCTTTGTACTCCCTTCTAGAGTTCTTCTTGAATCCTTGGTTTCTTCTAATCATCCTTTTTAGCTTTCTTGTGATGAATGCAAGATCTTCATCATCTCCTTCATCGTTGGACTCATCATCTTCTTTTGTTGAAGATTTGAAAGCGATATTTTTCTTTTTCTTGAAATCTTCTTCGTTCTCCTTCAAGGTGATTTCATGAGTCATGAGAGAACCCATAAGTTCTTCTAATGGTAGTTTGGTGAGGTTCTTTGCTTCTTGAATTGCCGTCACCTTTGGCTCCTAAGATTTTGGTAGACACCTAAGAATCTTTCTCACCATTTCAACATTAGAATAAGATTTACCAAGAGATTTCAAACTATTAATAATATCCGTAAATCTAGTAAACATTTCAGAAATTGATTCATCCGATTTCATCTTAAAAAGCTCATAACTATGAACTAGCATACTAATTTTGGATTCTTTAACTTGACTAGTTCCTTCATGAGTTACTTCAAGTGTGTGCCATATTTCTTGTGCCGTAGAACAAGTAGATATTCTATTAAACTCATTTCTATCTAGAGCACAATATAACACATTCATAGCTTTAGCATTCAAACTCAATTTCTTTTTATCATCTTCACTAAACTCTTTAGGTTCTTTAAGCATGCTTTCTCCATTTTCAATTTTGGTAGGAACAAAAGGTCCTTCCAAAACAATAGACCATAAATCATAATCAAAAGATTTCAAGAAAATACTCATTCTAGTTTTCCAATAAGAGTAATCACTTCCATTAAAAAATGGAGGTCTAGAAATAGAAAGCCCCTCAACATATGAAGTTGAATTAAAAGTTGCCATAGCTCAAAATCGGTTAAGATTTAAAAAAAAATGAGCAACCTTGCTCTGATACCACTTGTTGACCCAGGTATGACAACCCAAGAGGGGGGGTGAATTGGGTTTTATTTATCAAAACGAATTTATAAAACTTTTCTTGAAAGATAAAAATTATTTCACTTTTTCTTTTGAGAATAGAAGTGAAGAAGATGAAAATAGAAGTTATCTAAGATGCAATCAAAAGAATAATAATAAATAATCTCAAGTGCAAGTAAATGTAAAGAGTATAGGGATAGAGAGAGTGCAAACTCAATTTACGTGGTTCGGCAAACCTTGCCTACGTCCACGGGCTCCTAGCTCCACAAGCTAGGCTTTCCACTAAGTTGTAGAATACTTTACAACTTGCTTGATGAACAACTTCACCAAGACTTTTTTCTTCAACTCTTGATAACACCACACCAAGAGTTCTTCTTGATGAACAACCTCACCAAGGAAAGAGTTCTCTCAAGGATATCTTTTATCCTTTACAAGAAGATCTCACTCTCACACAATATAAGAACAAAGAAAAGTTTTTACAACAAAAGTACAACTCTCTTCAAAGAGTAGATAAAGAATATAAAAGCTCTATAAACTTGATATTTCTCTTGGCTTTTTTGCTTGATAAAATGCTTCTCTTGCACTTGTTGAATGCATGGGAGAATGGCTCCTTTTATAGGCAAATGAGATGGACTTAATCAAGTGAAGACACCATCTCCAAATTTTCTGCCCACCATAAAAACCGTAATATTGTCTGCCATTTTTGTCAATGTTCCATTTGAAATTTGAAAATCTGTAAAACATAAAAGATCTGAAAATTTGAATAAGCTTTCCAACGCATCAAGAACCAAGTCATTTTGATATCTGTAGCTCAAGATATGGCCAAAACACCATTCGGTGCTCAAGTGACTTGATTTTTCTTCCATGTGTCAGTCCACTGAATTGAATGATAATTCTGTCAGCCTTCCATTTGAAATTTGA
The DNA here is from genome assembly GCA_013180625.2 of Boswellia sacra. Classification (NCBI taxonomy): domain Eukaryota; kingdom Viridiplantae; phylum Streptophyta; class Magnoliopsida; order Sapindales; family Burseraceae; genus Boswellia; species Boswellia sacra. The sequence goes on from SNVD02008582.1 coordinate 13,920, forward strand.
ATTTATTCAAAACATAAAAGATCTTCATATTTGAATAAGCTTTCCAAAAAATTAAGAATCAAAGCAATTAGATATCTCTATCTTAAGATATGGCCAAAAAACCATTCGGTGCTTATGTGAGTTGATTTTTCTTCTCTGTGTCAGTCCACTGAATTACATGTCAATTATGTCAGTCTTCCATTTGAAATTTGAATTTCTTCAAAACATATGAAATGTGCCCCATTAAGTTATCTTTCTAATTCCGCAAGAATCAAGTCATTTTGATTTTTCTAGCTCAAGATATGTCTAAAAGAGTATTCGGTGCTCATGTCAGCTGCTTCCATTTGTCTTTCACCTTGCATGATGATTTGGACGATCTTGCACTTAAAATTTGAATTTCTTTAAAACATATGAAATGTTATAAATTGAGTAAGTTTTCCAAAGGCTCAATAATCACATTATTTGGACATTTGTAGAGAAATATATGACCAATTGATAGAATATTGCTCATATATCACATTCCTTGAATCAAACATTGTACTTAAACTTTGATGCCTTTAACATGTAGTCTTCTCCTAAGCTTCAACACTTCATTTTAATAAACCCCTTCTTGATTTTATAATTATTTTAATAATCTTATTCTTGCACATAAATAAATATATTAGTAAATCTCAATGAATCAATGTGTATTGTTATCATCAAAATTATCATATAGCCTTAGGGCTAACAGAAGAAACCATTAGTGAATTTCATACCATACTTAGTAAAATTACTAACTCTACTTACATGCTTGGTGAGGAATATACTAAGGCTAAAATTGCTGGCAGGAAACTTAGATGTTTACCAAAAAAATTTCAGCCTAAGGTCACAACTATCGAAGAAAGCAATAATGTGAAATCGTTGTGAGTTGATGAATTGATTGGGTCTCTTCAAGCATATGAGATGGGTTTAAAGACAATAAGGAGGGAAAAGAGTGTTGCCTTTGTTACTTCTTTAGAAAAAGGAGAAAAAGATGATAGAAATCTTGATGATTCCGATGATGAACTTGCTCATTTGACAAAGAATTTTGTCAAATATATGAAGAAAAATCTCAAGAAGAAAAATTCGGAGAACTTTGATGCTAAAAAATTTCGTAAAGAACCTGCAATGAAAAATCAAGAAAAGCTTGAGAGAAAAGGTATTCAATGTTATGAATGCAAGGGATTTGGGCACATTCAAACTGAGTATCCTAATTATAAGAAGAAAAGGTGTTTGTGTGCAATATGGAGTGATGATGACTAAGAAACAGATGAAGACGACTCCAATAATTTTTAGCATTCAATGGGACTATCTCAGATAAAAAGTAAATAGTTATGTTTGACATACTTGAAGATGTTGTGTGTAACAAAACAGAACATAACAGATCAGACATTGATGAGTCAGATGGAACTTCAGGAGGCGTATAATACACTTTATGAGATATGGGAGAAGCAAAAAGTACAGAAAACTCTTCAGAATGAACAAGAAGTACTCAAGAATGAAATAGCATCTGCAGATGAAAAAATCATAAAACTGAAAGCTGCTATGACAGACAAGACAGAATGTATCCAGAAAATTACTGCAGAATTGGATAAGGCAAACAAGTGCATTAATCAACTGAAGATAGGCTCAACAAAGCTTGATCAAATTCTGAGTTTAGGCCGTGATAACTCCATCAAACATGGTCTGGGGTATGATGAAAAGAATGGTGCTTCAACATCAAAGACAGTGTTTATTAAAGCTTCGAATTCTAGTAACACTTCTAACTCAAGTTTTAAAGATAAGACTGATTTCTCATTGGGTCGTCTTCGTACTATGGATTGGCTACAACGTCATGGCATGTTATCTTCTTCGGACTGTGTTCTCTGTGCTTCATCAAATGAGAATCACGATCATCTTTTCTTTAGCTATCCTTTCTTGTCTTCTGTATGGGGGGAGATTTCAGCTAAGACGCTCATTGTTTGGCCATCTTTTGGTTGGCTCTCTCTACTTCATTGGGCTTCTGTTCATCTTCAGGGCAGGAAGAATTTTGGGCATATCCTTGCACGTTTGGTCTTTTTTGCTACAGTTTATTTTCTATGGTATGAGAGGAATGATCGTGTGTATCAATAGCGTCTCGGACTCGTCGTCAGGTGATTGATAAGATTTTTGCTTTGGTTCGCTCTCGACTTCTAACCATTGAGGCCAAGTATGTGATCACTCCTCAGCTTCGTGCCATATGGCGACTTCATCGTTAGTTCATTTTTTGAATTTTATTTTGTTTAATTGGGCGATTGCGCCCTTTTGTTTTTGTTGTTTATGGTGATGATAGCTTCGTTGAGATTGGTTTTGGGCCTATGCACCATCTTCTATTTTGTTTGGGGCCTTCGGCTCTATGTTCCGTTTGTTTGTTTGAGGCCTTTGAGCTTTGTTATTTCCTTTTGGACTTGTGAGTATTAGGTACTCTTCTTGGGGTATGCCCCTCGTATTTTGTACTTTCTTTTTTCTTTTTATGTGAATAGTAATTTTTTCAAAAAAAAAAGAGATATGATTGATTTTACTTCCCCAATGAGTTCTTGCATTTCAAATCCAGAAAAGTAAGAAAATTTGTTCCTACTTGCTATTTTTGTGGTGTTAAAGGTCACATTAGACCTAGGTGCTATAAATTACAAAATTTTTTAAAGAAAAAGGCAAGTCAATTTAGACAGTCAGTCACATAAAACACGACAAGTTTGAGTTAAGAAATATGAAACTCACTGCAAAGTTGCTGAACTTAATGTTTCTTCAAATGATGATTATGCTAGTTCTAAACATGTGACAGGGAATGAAAAGTGTTTGAAAATTTTCAGTTAGCCAAGTGATGACAAAAAGTGTTGTTTAGAAACTTGTTGAATCAAAGATTATCTGCACTGAGCATATTTCATTTGAGAATCATCTAGTTGACCTGTTCATATAAGCACTAAGATTTAAAAAACTGAGAAAGGACATTGGCACTTGTTAGTTACTTGAATTATAACAGTGTTTAGTTATGTTGTTTATATCTGTAGCATCATTAGTCTATTTATAATTAAAGCATGCTTGAGTTGTTTTATTATTATAATTTTGCTGGCAATTTCATGTCAAATACAGAGAGAGCTACCAGTATATGATGTGTGATAGCCATCTATTGAAAGTAACTTCAATGTATCTTAGAAATATGTTGAGGTCACCTACTAAAATGAAAAAGGGCTACCTCTATACATGTGCGAAAGCTACTGTATTCATTCAAAAAATTCACATTGAGATTAACTTTTGTGTGTGTAAGAAGCACGTTCAAGTTGATCACTCAATTGGATTAAGTGATAAAATAGTATTTATGTTTGATGTTTATCCACAGCTCGGATACATGCTTGGTTATAAAAGATTATATGATGTCCAAATATTTCTTTTAAGTGAATTTCAACTGTTTTTAGTTATGGTTTTTACAACTTTCGATCAGTGCTTTATGTCTGAATCAGTTTGATTCTTTTAAGTGTATTTTGATGTGTCAAAAGTTTCAGGTCAGCAAAATTGATTTGAGGGGGAGTTTGTTCAGTTGCAGGAGTACTTGATTTAATTTGTTTCTTGGTTTTAAAATTTTTTTTTCACATTTATGCACAATTTAATGAGAAGATCATTTAGTCGTGGGAGTTATGTTTATCATTTTTCTTTTATACTTTGGCACTTGTTCAGAAAACAAGGGGGAGAAGTATGGATGTTTTTGGTTTTATTTGGTTGTTTCTTTTTTTTTTTTGGGCGTCGTTATAGTTTTTATTTATGTGTTTCATTTTATTTGCATTGCATGTACTCTTGCATTTTTTTAAACATTTAGATGTTCTCATCACAAGATGCCAAAGAGGGAGATTGTTGGTTCTAGAGGTGGCACACATGGCATGTGCATTGCACATGAGTAATTTGTCATCATGTGATAAAAACATTAAATATGGATATTTTCTTAATTTCATTTATTTTATATAGATGTTTTGTATTAGGAGAATTTTAATTAAAATATGATAAGTTTTGATATGGTATCCTAGTTGAATAGGAATAAGTTTGGATTTGGTATCCTAGTTGAATATGAAGTTTTATATTTGTAGTGATTATCTCTTATTAGATTAGGATATTATTTAAGTATTCTAGTTTACTTAGGAGAAGTATATTATCACTTCCTATAATATTTGATTGTTATCAAAACTTTCCTTATGAGTTTTATTGAGATTCTACAGGATCATGATAAGGATTACAATTGATATCAAATACTATATAAAGCTATCTTCATAGCTTTTGGTGGAATTCATTCAAGTCATTCAACGCATTCAAGGAAAATTGAGAGAGAGCAAGCAAGAGCAAGTTTGAGTGCATTTTTTATTTGTTTTTATGTCTTGTATAAAGCTTTAAGCTTTGGTTAATTGTTATAGATCGTGTGAGCTTAAGAAGTTGAGTAATCACATGAATCTGTATCAGTTATGGGTCTGTACCAGTTACAGGTGTTATGTTATTGTTAATTGTGTGTAGTTAAGATAATCGTGACAGAAAAAAGAGCAATGTCAGAAGAGTGTGTGAAGGACTATGATTGTGATCGAGATTGATCAAGTTTACATAGATTAGGTTAGTGAGTGAGTAGGTGTCTACCACTGTAAAGAGTCCTAAGTTGACTGTAAACACATACAACATAGTGGATTGCAACTCTTGTTGCCCGTGGATGTAGGTTAGTTATAATCGAACCACGTAAAAATCTTGTTCTGATTTACATTACTGTTTTCAGTTATATTATTCGTAACTTCCATACGTTGCAAAACCCAACAGTTATGATGAGTTCATTTCTATTAGTCTACTACATGTACCTATACAAATACATTTATGTACCAATACTTCTGAAAAAAATGTATTTACATTTTTCCATATCGACATTTTCAATTGACAATTCATGTATGTACTAATACATCTAAAAAAAATATGCACGTGGACAATATATCTATCGAAGACATACTCTATAACTGATACATTTAACTGGACAAATATATGTGGACAAAAATATGTAATTATACAAAACATATACCCAAAAATCATGGTACAATGCATATATCATGCATGACACAAAATCATGGTACCCTTGCTTCTGGCAGTGCCTCATCATCATGAGAGGTATCAACCTCGCGTGTCATCATCCATGGGGCACGTCTGAAAGCTACCCTTTGGTGTCTAAGATGGTCTCCTCTGCTTGTGCAAGAACCCGATGAGCCCAAAGATGTATTGCCATTCTTCGTCAAAGTGTCTCATTGGTGAATGCCTGAATGTTGCCAACAGAACGCCCCCAGCTAAGTACTCCATGAACTTCAAACAATACACTGTGCATGCTCCTCCCCTAGCCTCCTGCTGTGGTACCTCGAACAAATCCTCGATGCGCTCAATGTCATAAGGACTAGCAGGATACGCACAAATATTATAAACCTCCATTGACATCATACGTTGTATGATCTCTACGAGGCAACGGACTGTGTCCCTCATTGTGTCAGTAAAATTGTTCGTATAACATGAGTCATATATGACTATCAGACGGCGATTCAAATCTACCTCGACTGCCACCCAATGTTTGCCCCTGATGTTAATAGGGACATAGAGCTGAAAACAAAATACATAATATGTCATCCATCACACCAGTTTCACTAAAACAGGATAGAGTAACACATGAAATATAAATGGACTTACCCTGTCCACATCGACCCATGGCACTCCAATGAGGGACATCTTCCCAAGGAGAAACTGGACAAGATTTGACTCGTTCGTCCAATCGATATCATCCAATTTGATCCTTGAATCGTGTCTACAACCCTTGTATTTTTGCCTTCAATGAAACAAGTACGATTAGCAAATTTGTAATGGATATATTATAATTTCAGATGTTTTGCAAAGACCTACCCAGAAAGTTGTGTCTAGGAATACAGACCTTTGCGCGACATCTACTCCCATTTTCTGAGCTCTATAACATAACGTCCACAAGTTGCTGTCTATATGCTACATAAATTGATAGTAATCATTTAATATTGTAATAGTATATTGGTTAGGATGAGACAACAAGGAGTAAAACAAACCTCAGATCCAAGCCACTTTGTTGAGGTAGTCAATGTAATGAAGAACTCACGCTCAGCAAAGCAGACGCCCAAGTCAATATCGCTTGACGCCTGTTGTGAAAAAATCCGCAAGTATATGGAATCGTTACAAGTAATAAAGTGAAAGTACATATATTGTTCCCATGAGGACTGTCGTTACTAATTACCAAAATTTTGTTAACTCTTATTTAAAATAAAAAGAATCAAAATTGAGCTTTGATTTGTAGGGAGATTAAATAGAAAATTAACACTAACAAAAAAAAATCGTCACAAAACGAGAAAGAGAATACAATGACACAACGCTCTAGGGTACAGATTTCACCTAAATTAAACCACTCTTGTTATTAATTACTGTAATACTAGCCTTATTCCTAATTGTTGCCAATCGATTTTACTGATGTAATTGTTATTCTTTCTCAAGCAATAACAATGTATATTAATAGATTAGAATCACATCTCTGTCTCATCTAATTCACTATTAATACCCATTATGCGCAAGAAATCAATAAGATTGCACAAATCACATTCATATCTCTATCTCATGTTGATTTATAGCAAAATAATTAAGGACTAAATGAATATCACTTCACTTCTCAGTCTCAATTTATATCTCAAATAATGCAAAAATTGATCAGGCCTTCACAAGCATTAAGCATATAATTAAATTGCTCAGCAATCATGGAATAAATAACTAATATATTGAATTAATTCGGTTAATTAGAGTATCATAATTTGGCTACATCTTAACCCTAGAAGACAGAATTTAATTTATATTTAAAAAATACACACAACAAACATAATTAAAAAGGAGGGAAAAGAACTAGACTGTTGAAGATAAATCCGATGACTATGGATTTCTGACACCGAAAACCGTCGCGCCAACTACCATAGGAGGGGAGAGAGTTTCTCTTTCTAGAGGGTGAAGAGTTCTTCTCCCGAATTAGAGATATCCTAAAATGAGAAAAATTCTCATATTTATAAGCAAGGGCTAAATTCCAAAAATTGAAAGCTTCAACTTAAGGGGTCAATTGAAAAATTCTAAACTTGCTACAACACCCCATAATATTACAAATTATAATTTTGCCCTTTTGTACAAAAATACACATAACTTCTCATACAAAACTCCGATTGACGAACTGTAAACTCTTCCAGAAAGTAGACTATTGGGGCTTTCCAACGGTATATCACATGAACTCTAGTTCATTACATATCGATATAGAAAAATCCGAAAAGTTTGCAGACCATTTAAGAATAATGACTCTAATTGCTCAAATTACCGTATTTTTGTTGCAAAATCTCCATATTCATACTCCAACGTTATTTAACTTATACAAACACAAAACACACATAAAAGTAACAAAAATACCCAAAAATCAACATAATATTAAGCTTAAAGATACTTAAATTGTGAGTATAAACCCACTTATCAACGCCTCACTCATCCAGCTGTCGAATCCCGTGTCACTGCCTCCCAACGTTGTAAAATGGCCTCCTTTGTGTGCTGAACAACTGGATCCTCTATCTCTACATGTGAAACATCAAAGGCTATCTCATATGGCACGATCGTCGATCTCTTTCTACCCGAGGGACTGACAAAGAGGCTTCATTTATGCTTTCCCAGAAATAGTCGTCGACCTTAAAAGGAAACGAAACCCGTGGGAGCAGCATCGAGGACACGAACACTTGCTGCTGGAAGGTCAGGTTCTACTGCCTCCTGATAGTCATCATCGTTGTCATCACCATCAACCGAATCCTGGATTACAGCAAACCATTACGACGAGTTAATCGTTATCACATTATGAAAATCATTAATTACGTAATTAATTTATAATACGTACCATGGCAGCATACCTAAAGTGGCCATCTAATAGTACAATAGCCTAATGTAGAAGTACCATCTCCTCCCGCATCTCCTTCTTCTCCACCCGTAATGATTTTATCTCCTTTCGGAGTCCCACAAGCTCACGCAAAACTATGCTTTGGAAGCCATCATGGACCGGATGCGGCTGTATATCATTATTCAAAATCAACATGAGAAATCAACCAACTAGTAATGTTAAGGAAAAAAGTATACATAGTAAATTTTGAATATATACCGTCGAACTAGATATGACATCATGTATAGGATGGGACATAATGTATAGGATAGGAACTACACCAATGGGTGTGTACAACCTAAAGGAGAAGTCGACTCAGGTGCACGACCATAACTCTTGTACTTAGGATTTGCACGACTGATGGGGGAAGTAGAGGACGGAGATCACACCCGATCATCTGGACGATTGGTTGTGTCGACAACTAGCCTCACATGAGGTGTACAAGGGGAACTATGCTCAGCAGGAGATGGACTAGATGGATCCTCTATGGGTAGTGGCTTAATCATCTCAGCTGGCAGTAAAATAGCATCTACAGATGCCGCCTAGGTTATATGTGCACCTCTCTGGATGCCAACTACTGCAGTTAGCCTAATGCACCAATTTGTGGTTTACTCCGCCTCAGATGGCTCCAAAACGACAAATGGACTAGCCTACAATATCGAATAAGACATCAAATTAAACAATGATTCGATATGACTGATAACAGGAAAAATAATAAGCAGAACTTGATATACCCCCCTCCTAGCCAACATGACATCACATTTGACGATGTCCTCCGATGGGGTTTTATATGTCTCCTACTTCAACAAGCGCGGTATCTTCTCTGCAAACACTCTATCCACTCGCCCATATATTGTGCCAATGTACGACACAACCTCGTATAACCAAACCCGAATAACATAATGTATTTCAGTGATAATAGGTATTTAATAAAGTAATTCAAAGAAACCAATAAACACGTATAACATTTATTTTTTAATATGTACCTGAATAACGTAGGGGCACCCTTCTTAGTTATACGCCTCAGAAAGCTTCTCCATCTTTTTCTTCTTCTTCTTCGCTTCCGTTCGTTTCTTAAATTTTTTGAACCTACCATTTAAAGCTTTTTTCATCCCTTTAAGTGTCTTATCATAAGACATCGAACCCTATGGATACTTGTTGAAACTATCTAATATGTTGACAAAATTCAACAATTTGTGGGAGACATATCGGTGTTGATCATGTCTCAAGAAAAATCGCTCCAGAATATAATACAAGGCTAGCTTTGCAATATCCTCATCTGGCATAGCTGACACATCTAATGTCTGAAGCAACAGATAGAAATCAATGAGTTACATGTCCTGACCCAGAACGTACGTATCCAACAAATGGCACGGATTCAGAACATTAGGCATTGGTAGCACACGGATAGTAAATTTCAAACTAGTCACCAAACCGAACTCGTGGGCAAAAAAATGAATAAGTCTTCCTGAAAAGAAAAAGAAGCCAGTAATGATAAAAAAACAAAACTAGAATGATCAAATGCAAAAAAATAAAATTAATGCGTAAAATACATTGTGGTTCAAACACAATGGTTACCTTCAATGAGGAACCACATTTCTTCCTTATACCCCACTGTATTAACCTCCCACTTGAGCACACTGTGGTCCAATTGAGATGGAAATGATAGCTCCCGAATGTCTAAGAAAAACCTAAATATATATTACAAAACATGTTTTGTTGTCTCTCAGTCAAGGTGGAACGAAGCCAACTAATACAATCCAAACTGGCCAAGTTAGTGATAACCTTATGGTAGTGCTCGCTATACGGATTCTTTAGGGTGAAGGAGAGTCCAAATTCATTTGCCATTTCAACCTTCAAAAAAACAATACGTGTTAGTTAGATATGATTAAAAAAAAGACAAAAAGAAGGCAAAACATTCAAACTGCCAAAACTCTCGACATAGCTTGACTCGCTCGACATAGCTTGACGTAATAAACCGACATTCAAAGTAAGCCATTGAGTGTCCGACGAAACCTATGTCGAGTTACTGGAACCGACATCTGAAAAGTCGGACATTCGACAACACGACTATTTCAGATGTCTGCCTTGTCGAGAGTCAAATTCAGAATCCGACAAAGTTGGCTTGTCAGATTTGTTGTCATATTTGTCTGCCTGGCTTCGAGTCACATCAGATTATGTGACCGACACTCAATGTCATGCATTTTTCTATTTTAACGGGTGTTAGTTTCATATAAATTGGCAACCGAATCCCGATACCCATGAAACCGACACTCGACAGTCCCCCCTTACATGTCGTCGAGTGTCGGATACATGAGCATCGGATTACAAAAAATCGACACTCGATGACCGTTGACATCGAGTGTTATTTACAAAAATCGACGCTCGACATGTTGAAACCAACATGATGTCGAGTTTCGAGCTTAAGGGCAGATCAAAAAATCTGACACTCAGCATTGTCTTCTTCGCCACGAAACTTGTCAGTTTCCACCATTTTCACACAAAACCAACCACCAAACCATCCCAATCATATCCCATACTCTCAAGCAACATCAAATAATCACAAAAACACTCAAAAACTCTAATCCCATAATCAAAATCCCTAAATCTAGCCAAATTCCCTAAATTATTCAAATTTTAAAATTTCCTGTATACAGTCTCTAATCCTTCAATTATCACTAATCCAAGCATTATTTCAATTTTAATAAGGCCAATATCAGTTCAATCAATTAAGAAAACAAGCAAATAAAAAAGGGGATAAATCAGTTCGAACCCGAAGCTACTCTTTGCTACGTTCCTATTGGTTTTCCTCCTTAGTTCCAAATGCGTTTGCGTGCTTCAGAGCTTAGGGGGTGATTGGCAGTTTATTTCCAGATGCAACATTGCGTGTGGACGGTGTGGAGGTGAAACGAAAGTTCAAGAACTATGGTTGTGGAGGAGGTAAGTGGAGGGAATCAATATATCAAATGAAATAATTAAATTCATAAGGGCATTTTTGTCATTTTATGCATAAAGTATCTATGGCATTAAAATTTTTAAGGATGTGTCTATATTTCACTAAAGCCCCCTAATTTGGCCTTTTTTTGAATTTTCCCTATATAGAAACCACCATGCACGAAAAGTGCTCTTCTATTATTATCCATCCCACTGGATACACGACACCCAGTGAAGGATATGGGAAAATTTGTAACTTGTTCCACTAGAATTGGATTACCAATAATAAAATTAGGATTTGTGAGACTTTCATTTTCTTTATGTCTTGTTGATATAGCTATTAATTTCCTCCCATATTTTATCCTAGTTGAGGATGATTAATAATATAGTTTAATTAAATTAGCATAATTTTAATAATTGACATTACCATATGTATTGAAATATTGATCATAAGAAATGAAATGGGCATTAATGGAGCTTCTACATGTATTATATTTAAATTTTATGACATATTGTTTCATATTGAAGGATAAAACTATTGTTGAGTTCATACTTACAAGCTTAAGTTTATAGGTAAAGTGAAAAATTGAATATAGTATCAAAGTCCTTTGACCCAACAGTCTAAGGTTCGAATCCCTCTACTATACATTAAAAAAGAAATTATATTGGCCCATGTAGAAAACCCAAATAGAGTTTATGTGGTCTTGCACATGAGGGAAAAGATAAATTGACAAACATTTCATATATTTTTAGAGGATATACACATAACAAATTGATGATTGTAAGAATACAGAAAAACAAAGTAACAACAAAAATATAACATAAATATTATTTTTTAAATATTTATGATTATCGATTTTTCTTTGCAACATGAAAATCCGAAATATTTTTTTACTTATTTTTCCTTGGATTTTAGGTAGAGTCTATATATTAGAATTTCCTTCACCCCAAATAGCACCCCATACCCCCCACAACCCCCATGCAACATAATAAATATGACTCATGCTACATAATGTCCCCGTCAATCTCCAAACGAAACCCCGTTATTGGTATTTTTTATTAATTACATTTTTAATCATAACTAAAATTACTAGACAACCAGACAAGGAAATTGAATATATCCTAGATTTTTTTTTTTAAACAAAGTTGATAAACAAAGAAAAGAAATTTTTTTTTTAAAAGAAAAGATAATACTAAGTTCAATTGCATGTGTCCTTTACTTGGCAAGAAGGATGTGGATGGCATTTGGGAAATAATTGGGCTTTCATTAGAAAATAGTTCCACTCTAACCGTATTTTATGCGAGGATGACACTAAATGTATTTCCAACATGTTTCTTCACATCACTTATTGCTAAAATACACTGTGTTAAATTTGAGAATTAAATTTTAATTGACTACACTTTTATAATTGTGACAAAAGAGTATATATTATGAAGACAGATTTAGCAAGAAAATATTGAATAATTTTTTTTGATATTTTAGAAAATAAAATATAATAATTGGAAACATAAGTTAGTTAAGAATTTTATTTTTTATAAAATAAATGTGCTTAGAATAAGTCCTAAAATTTATGTTGGTATTGTTAAAATCCAGCACTTTCTTCCACAAGGGTGGACATTGCCCATCTTAAAATAGGTCATACGGTAGGTCATACAAGTCTGGGTGAGCCAAGCCATTGGAATTTTGTGACTTTTTATTTGAGTTGTGCTATTTAGCCCCATTGATTTTCTCACTAGCTCAAATCTCCAATTTTAAGAAGGACAAAAGAAATGTAATAAAAGGGGGAAAAAAAGAAATAGGCCTCGGTTGATAACCATTTAATTCTTTCTATATATTGCAATGATATAGTCTTTCAACTTTTGTTCAATATAATTGAATAATTTGTTAAATATCATTAAATAATTTGTTAACCTGTTTTCTACATTGTAAATTGATCGTTTGAACGGGATAAAACAATAATGTAATTTTGATTGTGATAGTTGTGGTATGTTTCCGTCATAGATGATAAATTATTATTTTCCTTATCATTCAGAGTTTCATAAAATAGACAATATCTGTAAAATTCATAGGTTACTTGCTCCCTTTTTTCTATAAATGAGTAAAAAATATCTAATAGTTTAATATATGAAAAAAAATTATCGATAGAGATTCATAGAATTTACACTACTAAATCTTTTAATTAGGACATCAATTATATTGTAACTTCGATCTGATAGTAGCCTTCTTCAATATTTTTTATCCTCTTATTTCAATTTCTTGTGAAAAATCACGTTGTGAACGAAATTGAAACTGTACTATCTATATCCGATTGAAAATTGTCGAAAGAGTTGATTATTAAGAGATCAAATTTTTATAATATTATTTAATTTTAATTAATAAATATGATTGGAATGAACTTTTCAAAATTAGCCAGAGATAGATAATGGGATTTAACAAATGAAAGACTATTACCAACTTAAAAAAGGTTCAAGAGAAATACAGAAATAAAAATTTTTATTAAAAAATATATAGCAACATCAATAGCAAACCGTCATGAGAACCTGTAACTAATCAGTATCATCATTACTCTTCCCAATTTTACATACAACAATCTGATCAGGCCCGTCATAGTCACCCGGGAGTGAGAACTCATCCATGATCCATTGTCCATGATGTTCTGACTCCTCATTCTCATAAACAAAAAACTTCTTCAACCCAATCAATGTCTCTGTTGTGTCTTTGACTTCGTCAGGATCGCACACTTCCCGCCACGCCCCCGACCGAGTTGTTCTGCAAATGGTGGAATCTTCTTCCGATTCCTTCTTCAACTGAGTGAAGAAATACAAATATTCATCCTCGAGCAACATCCCTCTTCCATACAACTCCCATAATTCCCAGGGTTCTTGAGACCCATAAACATCACACTCATCTACAAACCCACGAGGGAATGGCAACGCAAGAGCGAATGGCAACCCGTTCACTTTGTTATAGAGATAATCACGAAGCAGTTCACAATCGGTGGGACAAAAGCGGTAACCAGGATAATGAAAACGATTGCTTGGTTGCATTTTTGGTTGGGAGAATATAATATTATTTGATGAAGTAGATGAAAATATAGAGAAACGAACAACTTATTCTTAGCTTGATCAAGATTATGTCGTTCGAGAGTAAGGTGATTACTTATTTTTTTATAAAACGCCCAAATAGAAAAGAGCCGTTGGATTGAGAAGTTCAAATACGTATGACACCCCCTAATATTGCATTCGAATTTGATGTGAATTTTGGAGTCATTTGTTGTGAGTTCTGGGTCATGCTACTACAATTAAAACACTCATATAAATGTTGAAAACAATTAACAATAGGAAAAAATTTTAAATGCTCTTATTTCTAATTTATATAAATACATATTTCTAACCTCATTTTAACTTTTATATGCTCATTTCACTTTTACTTCATCAAGCTTAGCCTACACCTTTATTTCAATCTGGTTGAGTTGAAGGGCGGCGGTTCTGGTCGAATCACTGGTGACAATCTTTATCAAGTAGATATATATAAATACATATATATATATATATATTGGCGTAAATTTGAAATTTCTGTGTAATATTGTAGAGCGGATTGTAAACGTTATTGGGAAACTTAACAGCTTTCTTCAAAAATATGTAGCCAACTCTATTCACTTGCGGAAATTTAACCTTTTTATTTTTTAGATGATTCAATTCTACTGTCATGTTTTGGACTTGAGAACAATATCTGCAAAAGGAAGATGTGGAGTTGTATTACATGTTATGGTAGTTTATGTGGTCTACAATTGATTAAGCTTGTTTCTTTGTCATGTAAGAAAATCATCTGTTGTGGGAGAACATAAACTTGCGATAGTTTCTGTGAACCGTAAAATTTTAGTCTCTTGGTTAGGCTCCTCGTCTTGTACTTGTTGCGAGGAGCCAAAATGTGCCTCCATATGTTTTAGTTCTTTTATGCAAGCCTATATATAGGATGGAGTTCACATTGTTGAAGGAGTCTTGTAATTTTGCTATCATAAACTTGAATCCAGGCAATGACACTGCTGCTCTTGGATATGTGAATTTGAAGCTTACTTTTCACTTTCTAATATTGTAGGGTGAAAATTGGAGTCCAGGTGTGATGCTTTTCTGGAAAGACATAGTCTTGTTTTATTTAGTCATTTTTAAATGCTAATGCGTGTCCTTTTTTGCTGGTCTATGTTTCTGAACTATTTTTAGTTTTGGAGAAGAAAAGCTAAAATGCAAGCACATTCTGAAGTCAACTAGGGAGAAGGTCAAAAATTGCCTCAAATTCTTTTCAGTACAGGCTTCCTTCTAGCTAGAAAGTACATGTCCTTTCAATCCGATTCTATGTCCATAATTTCCTATATGTTTTCACTTTGAAAGAGTTGAGCAAGTATGAATTATGCATTTACTTCTTGTTAAATTCTATGGTAAACATATTTTATCCTACGTACGGTAAGGGCTATATGCATCCCTAAACAATTCTTTAGACCCCTTCTTGAAATATATGCATTATTTTAATCTAGATTTACATTTTAATTAATCAATATCATAATTCTAACAATAAGTACATATAATAAATATAAATTTATTAGTAGATAAATATATTGTTGATTAAAAATTTGAAAACTAAAAAGTTTGTTTGAAACCTATAGATGAGTTATTAATAAAAAATATATTTAGAACACAAAATCTAGCAGTTAGAAAAATGTGGTAGTTATTTTTAAAAAAAATCAGATAATAAAATATTTATCCGATCAATGCTAAAACCTTAAAGTATTTTTTGAGTGCATCTAGCCCCACACTTTATGCCATTAAGAGTTAATAATTTTATTAAGGGTAGTCTTTCACCTAATAATCATTTAGATTCTTTATTATAATCTCTTCTAACCATTATGTGTTCCTTGAGATGTATTACACGATCATCTAATTATAGTACCAAAACAATGAATTAAAAATATATTTATGTAATCAAATCACAAAGTCTTATTTGATCTCACTCCTGACAGAAGATGAAACTTGTTGGTTGAAAGGCAAACATGATTAGATGATCCGAAGGAAGTATTGGCTGCGGTGAGATAATTAACCGTTGGATAAGGGTGATGTTTAACAAGAGAGAGCTTAGTAAAGTAATAGTGATCAGCAGTGCACTCAGCATATACCCTTATTGTCATCATCGTGCACTGTTATGCTCGGAGGCAAATGTTGAGTTTTTGTGCTGTTACGAGTGATCATATCCGGAGAAATTCGATGACCGGATTGCTTTATCTTTCACATGATTCATTTTGGAGTCCCATCGTCCTACTCAAATTCCTACTTTAACTTATGTTAGCCTGAGTAGTTGTCTGTTCAATTTGGTGAAATTTTTAAGGTAGAGATTCATTGACACGCCGTCGATAATTGTTATTGGAAGAAGATGAAATTGTTAAATCATATATAACCAAGATAAAATAAAAATCTAAATTTTATTGACGAAATTGTAATAACAAAAGGATGAAAAGGTCTGATCAAATTAAATTGGTTGGAATAGTCATTTTAACATTCTGAACTTTTAACATGAAAATCAAATAATTTCGACCTTATATTTTTCTAGTATTTAAGGTAGAGTCTTTGCATTAGAATTCCTTTTCCCCTTAAATTCTATGCAACATAATTAATATTATGAGTCATGCTACGTAAATTAAATAACCCTATCAATCGCGAAACAACCCCATTACTTCCAGTGTTATAATTTATTAATTACAATTCTATTCATAACTAAAATTACTAGGAAACCAAAAAAAAAATGAATCTATGCTAGAATTTGTTTGTTTTACAAAATTGATCAACAAAAGAAAAGAAATTAAAAAAGCAAAAGAAAGATAATACTAAGATCAATGCATGTATTATTTAATTGATAAGAAGAATGGATCGCATGTGGGAAATAAAATAAGTGGGGTTTTACTAGAAAATAGTTCCACACCAGACCTATTTTATACCAGGATGACACTAAATTCTAAACATATTTTTTCACATATTTTCTTGTAAATATACACAGTGTTTAAAATGGAGAATCAAATTTAATTCACTAAATTTTTATACTTGTGGTATAAGAGTATATCATCAATATAAATTTAGCAAGTAAATACATTATTGAATCAAAAATTTGTTTGACATTTTAGAAAGAAAAAAATAATAATTAGAAACATATAATTGCCAAAAATTTATTTTTATATAATAAATATATTTAGAGAATATGTCGTCAAATTATTTTAGAGTTTGGACATATCCAACACTTTCTGCCACCAAAGGTAGATAATGTCTATTTAGAAATAGGTCATACAAGTCTTCAACCATGCAATCGTTAGGTCATGATGACTTTGATATTATGTTAAGCTTGCAACTTTTATAAGAGCTTAAACTTGTAAACGTGGACTTAACATTAATATTTTATTATCTAATATTTATGATTTGATTATCAAATACATACCAATGACGTGCTCTTGTTTAGCAGGTGAGGAAAAAGTCATAACTTGTCTTGGTATGTACCTGGAGGTGCAGGATACAATTGATGAGCTAGCAAATGCTTAGGGGTCAACTGTGAAAATCCCCTGGCATTTTGATGAGCATGTTCGGAAGTTTTATACCTTGCATTTCTTTTTTCATTCATATTATGAAAACTGACACGTAGAATACTATCTTGATGCAGGTTGAAGTTGATGATTCCAACATGGGGACTGACTGGCCCGGGACTTGAGACCATGGCATATGTGTTCTGGGCAAGTGAGATGAAGGCCATTCTATTGGATTCTATATATTCCAGCACATAGTTTTTATTTTGCCTTGTTTTCAGAGTTAACTCAAATTAATATAATGTGAATTACATTCTCAAATTCTAGTTTTACCCTATTTTATTTTGTCTTGTTTTCTGAGTTAATTCAATATAAATAGTTTTACATGTTAAGTATGTGATGTTAACTTAGGAAATTATATTATTTGTTACATTAATTAATAAGTGAAATGTATCACTTGAGAAACACAACCTCTGCTATTATTCTCATAAATGCTCAACAGATGTGGACTTTGTTAGCGTCAATTAGTGAGCTTTTAAAGATTTTGGTGTTTATAAGCACTAAAATACTTACTAGATTCATATCCATTTAAATTATTTAAATATATATATATATATATATAATAATATAATAATATTCTTTCCGTTATCTGTCTACTTCTTATTAGCTATAATAATTTTTCATAGTTATTAGGATTAGCGTGCAGATTTTACTTTTGTCTATGTTCAATATTAGTAATAAGTTAGTTTACTAGGAAATCATTTGGCCTAACTTAAATCCGTGAACTATGAACCATTTTGAATTAATCTATTTCGTATAAAGAAAATCACTTGATAATCCAAATAAAATGCGGGTATAATTAAACTGATTTGATAAATAATTCAATTGACCTAAAACTTTAGGATTTTATGTAAAAACTTAATATTAATATTTAATTGTAACAAAATAATTTCATTTGATATGGAGATGGTGCCAATTCATACCGCCTAATCTCTCAAATTTTAGAAAATTAATTGAAAGAAAAAGATGATCAAATTAACAACGTAGTGATATAGAAAGCAAAAGTAATAAAATTTATTTTTGTTTAAAACATTTCTTTTATTTTATATATATATATATATATATATATATATAGTTTAGTTTAGAGAATGGATACGACAAACAAATCCTTTAGATGGGCGTGTAAGTTAAAAGAGTAAAATACCTTGTGAGTAAGAGTTTACCGTTATTTGAATTCAAAAATCTTTTTATTGATATTTGTTGGGTTTTGCAGCGTATGAAAGTTACGAAAATATAACAGAAAATTGTAATGTAAATCAGAACATGAATTTTACGTGGTTCGGTTATAACCAACCTACATCTACGGGCAACAAGAGTTGCAATCCACTATGTTGTATGTGTTTACACTCAACTTAGGACTCTTTACAGTGATAGACATCCATTCACTCACTAACCTAATCTATATAAACTTGATCAACCCCGATCACAACCATAGTCCTTCACACACTATTCTGATGCTGCTATTTTTCTATCACGATTATCTTAACAACATGCTGTTAAGAATAACATAACACCCATAACTGCTATAGACCCGTAACTAGTATAGACACATGTGATTACTCAACTCCCTTAAGCTCACATGACCTATAACAATTAACCAAAGCCTAAAGCTTTTCACAAAACATAAAAAAAAAAAAAAACGAACTTAAACTTGCTCTTGCTTGCTCTCACTCAATTTGCATTGAATGCCTTGAATGCCTTGAATTTTAACGCACACCACACATCACATAATCAACATACCCTGTTATGTAGAAATAACTTTGTATATATAGTAGTATGCCTGGACGAAATCTCTTAGAAATCCTGTAAAAATTCTAATCAAAATCATATTAGGATTATGAGAAATAAAATAGGAAGATATATAATTAAACTCCTAAAGGAATTAGAACAAATAAATATTCTCCTATTCTAATTAGAATACTAGATACTATATCCTAATTTAAAGAGATAATTAATGCAAATATAAACTTTCTATTTCAACTAGGATACCAAATCCAAACTTAAACTTATTCCTATTTAACTAGGATATCGTATCAAAACTTATCATATTTTAATTAAAATTCTCCTAATACAAAACATCTATATAAAATAAATAAGATTAGGAAAATATCCATATTTAATGTTGTTATTACATGATGATAAAATATTCATGTACAATACACATGCACGCCTAGAATCAACAGTATATGTAAAAATAATTCTCAGGAGAATATGGTGGGGAAGCCTTTCGGGTAATTGACTGTTAAGGTTAAAATTTTTTATTAAGAATCTCAGAAAGAAACAAAGAGATGCCTCGTTTCTAACCGAGGCGGAAAACAAATTTTCCAGGACAACTAAAATCCATGAAAACAAGGAGAAAACCCATTGAGTGGATCAGCAAAATCGATTACAGAGAAGGAGGGGGGTGGTCTCCCAGCAATGGAAGTTGGGAAGAGCAAGACCCAGATTAGCCAGTTTATTGGTAATAAGGTCACCTTCCTGAAAGATGTGCGAGATGTGAATTTACATTTGTGCCATTGCCGTCGGCAGAGAAGTCAACAGGTGTTTGATTGTCAAGGAGGTCTAAAGTCTTTTTTTGAGCAGAGATCCCGTAACTACATCAGAGTCACTCTTAAGCCAAACTTGCTTCCAATTACGTTTAAAAGCACAATCAATGGCCAGAAAAGTTGCATTGAGCTCATCATAGAAGAAGATATGAGAACCCAGAGAAGCTGAGAAACCTTCTAAACTCTCAAGCCAAACTTGCTCCCAATGACACTTGAAAAGGCCATCTATGTTGATCTTGATCCATTGAGTAGGAGTACGCCGAACAACCTCTTTAATCTTTGGGCCTTTTCAACTTTTGGATGAACGCCAAGGTTATGAGGAATTTCCAAGTCCGGGCCTAGCTTCATATTTCCTGGACTCGTTCCACCGAGGATTCTTATAAGGAAGTGGTGGTCACTTTTTCTAGCAACAACGTTATTACGTATATACAACATTACAATTTGGCATTAAAAATTAAGCATAGGAAATGAAATGAATGGAGTTTGTATATAGTTATATTTAAATATCATAAAATAATTATGGTAAATACTTTTACATGATATTCTTCGTATTCATGATGAGTTGATAACTATGAGAATATATAAGAATAAAATTAACACCAACAAAATTAAACATAGATTATCTGTACAATGAGACCTCAAATAATTACATGTCACATATTATTTGTCTTTGTTTTTTTTTTTTCACACGATATTTACGATTATTTGTTATTCTATTTAAAATGGTAGGGATGGACCATAGCTTATAGGTTTAAGAGGCTTGAACCCCACCAAGCTTAAAATTTATTGTTAAATTCTTTTTTAAATACATAATATAAATAATATGTATTAAGTTTGAATAATACTAGACCAAAAACTCATTTATAACCAAGATTTTATACAACTTGAGTTGACAAGATATTAAAGAATATTGAACTTCCTTTTAATACATGGCTAAGTTGCTACAATTATAACACAATTATTTTTTTAAACAAAAATACATGGCTAAATTGATAAACATATGCGTCATGCTATTTACCCCATCAAATATTTTTCTTAATTGCAATTTTATTCAAAACTAAAAATACTTTAAAATTAAAAAAAATTGAATCTACTTTGAATATCTTTTAGGAAGCCTTTTTACACCCACGTAGGTAATAATATTTTTATCCTAATTAAGAATATTTTAAAGATTTATTTATGAATAAAAATTGATTTTGAGTTAATAGAAAAGGAAATAGTTTTACAATTAAAAATCACTTGGCAATAAATTTATAATTGTATTTTCTATATCCAAAATATGATTACTTCTAAAATTAGTTAAAAAAAATCGACTTGATTTAATATATAGGAAAAGACTACCATGAGGGAAAAAGTTTGGATCACAAGTGACTCAAAGCTCAATCCCAACCCGAAAACTCTCGATGCTCTCGTTTAAGTTCATATCCATCTCTCCTCCTCATGACCGATCTGAAAGACTTCTCTTAATAAGGAACTCAAACATATTTAATATTACAAAGTTCCAAAAAGAAAGTTAGATTATTCGAAATGGCTCGTTATGATTCATGGAATATAGAATACCACATAATATGTTAAAAAAATCCGTATTTCAACAAAAGTTTAAAAATTAAATATCACAAGAGAAAAAATTGATTAAACAAAATTGTACTATTACTTAGAAAGGTGTGATTTTTTTTTTTTATTTTTTTAAATGGGGGAGCAAAAGGGGGTAAAAAAGGGGATTATAAGGACTCCAATGGTTTAGCTAAAAGTGAAGTCCCCTATAAGTTTAATTAATCATCAAGAACCCCCTTTCAATTGATTTCATTATGTTAATGTTAACTGTAACTACCAAAATGTCAACAATACCCTTAAATTAATTTGAAATAGGTGTAGGAACCGCTCAACCGAAGTAATGAAGCTTGTTATAAGAGTGCATGATTTTATTTAATCTGACATAAATATTCTTCCTCAACAAAAAACATTTAATCAATGTTATTTAGATAAACAAAATTTACTACTTATATTATATTTTTGTAAATTAAAAATTAATTACTTTAAAATTTAAAAATAGAAAATCTAAATTAAAATTAAATAATGAAAAATTAATAAGTAAAAAACATGCAACATATTAAATGATGGTAAAAATGGTATGAACTGTAAATTTTAAAATTTTTATCTATTTTATCATCATTTAATATATATTATATATTATAAAAGTTTTTAATAGATATAAAACATGTTTCAATTAAAACTTTAAAAGAGATAAAATAAAGGTGTTTTATTTCATTGATAAAATAAAAATTTTGCAACTTTGTATTAGTATTCATTGCTTTGGTTGAGTGGTTTATTCTTGAACATCTTAAATCATTGGATCCCAAGTTCTTTGAGCGGTTGCATTTAACTTTAACATAAAGAAATTGATGGTTGGGGGGTCTTTGATGATTTATTTTATTTTTAATTTTCTTAAGGTTGCTAAACCTTTTTGAGGGGGGTGGTGTTGTCCTTATATATAATTTCCCTAAAAAAATATAAGAAACTAAAACTGAGAGAGTAGTAAGCTAAATAGGGTACCATTTACTTGGGAAGAAGATTGCGAAGGGCATGTTGTAAATAATGGTGGTTTTGTTATAAATAAGTACTTTTATCATTATTTTTTAATAATTTGTAATGGGTTTATTGAGGACTAAGACTTCTTCAGACCATTGGAGGGGCAAATAGGAAATGTTTGGCGTGCGATATTGTATAGTATTATTTTTAATAATTTTATTGCATTGTATTGTATTGTATTAATTAATGTTATGCATAATATAGTGGATGTTTGGTGAAACATTGCACTGTACTATTTTTTATACTATACTATATTATATTTATGTTTGGAGTATTTTTAAATTGTATTATATTATTTTTCATTTTAAAAATTAACAACATATTATTAAATAAATTAAATATTATTTTTATACCAAATTAAATAAATTAAATACTAAATAAAATAATTATAAGCTATAATTATAAAAATATATAATCTTCCTTATATTTAATTTATATAAATTTTACAAAAATAAAATAAAAATTTGATATGAAATTTTTACAAAATTAAAATAACTCCTTCCACTCTCCCCTACTCTTCTATTAGTTCCGCTCTTCCAATACGAAACCCAGCCAACCTCTCTCTCTCTCTCTCTCTCTCTCTCTCTCCATATATGATCAAGAACTAAAAAAAAAAAAGAAAAAGAAAACCGATGTCATTTAATGAAAGGAAGTGGAGCGAATCAAGGGGTCGTGGAGCCCCGAAGAAGACGAAGGTTTACAGCAGCTTTTACAGAAGCATGGCCCCACGAACTAGTCGTTAGTGAGCAAATCAATCCTCGCAAGATCTGGGAAGTCTTGTCGGCTCAAGTGCTGCAACCAGCTTCCGTCGGAGGTGGAGTACTGGGGGTTCTTACCTGAAGAGGACGAGACTGTAGTATGCGCGCACGCACGTTTTAGGAATAAGTGGGCTACAATCGCGCGGCTGCTCAACGGCCGTACCGACAACGTGATTAAGAACCTGGAGATGAGAAATGGAGACTGAGATGAGAGAGAGTGACTGAGATAGCGATAGCGACAGCGACGAAGAGGAGAGAGTGGGAGGTTGAGACGAGAGAGAGTGGGAGGTGGAGACGAGAGGAGGAGATCGGGATGGGAGAGGGAGATTAGAAATATTTTAAAGATTGTATTAATTTTGTATAGTGCAAAGTAATGCAGTGATTTTTGTCTACATTAGGGAATGTAATATTTATGACATTAAATTATGCACTGCATTATTTAGTGTAGTGCAGAGTTTGTTCCAAATGCAAGAATTGTATAAATTAATACGGTACAAAGTTTTTGTACAGTACAATGCTTGCTGCCAAACATGACCATAGTACTACTCTAAACATTTAGACCTCAAATGACACTATATGTATTTTCAACGGGTTCTTCACACTTCTTCTTCTTCTCTCTCTACCGGCTAAGTATACATTATTTAAATTTAAGAACTAAATTTTACTTCACTATATTTTTATAATTGTGACAATTATAGTCAAAATAAATTTAGTTAGCAATTGGTAAATGTCTTATTGTATTAAAAAGTTGTGAAAGAAAAAAGAATTGCTTGAACATGGATGAGCTACTAAAAAAATTGTATTATAAAACTAAAAGTATAAAAACATAATGATTATAAACTTTTTTTTTGTTCAAGTTTTCTTTTAAAAAAAATAATAAATTTATTATAAAACCAGGTAATTATGAATTCAATTCACAGCTTTTTATTATTGATTGAGCCGAGTGTTGATCGTTAAATGAGGAAATTTCTTTTATTATATTGGAATCAACGAGACAGCCATACAAATTAAGAATTATTTAAATTTATAAAAAAATAAAAAAATAATAAAAATACCTCGTTGGACAAAGTTGAACAAACTCATGCAAGATCCTCTTTCATACAACTTCCAAATCTCCAAGAGTGATGAGAGTTCTTGAGGTTATAAAGATCAAATTCGTGAATGGTGATGTTAATCCATTAACTTTGTTTAAGAAATGGTAAGCAACAACCCAAAATCATTTGGAAAAAATTTGCCTAGCAAGGAAACAAGTGTATTTATTAATTTCCACCAGTATTTCATGTTATTAATTATATTAGTTGAATTAAATTTACGGAATTTTAATTACAAGCTATTGAAATATTAATCATATAAGAATTGAAATGGACATTAAAGGAGATTGTATATAGTATATTTAAATATCATGACATAATTGTTTTATATTTATTCACATGATATTCACAGCAAATAGATGACTATGAGAATGTGGAAGAACTAAAGTAACAACAAGAAATAAATTAATGAAACAAATATAGAATATTTGTGTATTTATAAGAAACTTCAAATAACATTTCACATATTATTTTTTTTTATTTCATAAGATATTTATAAGATACTTCAAATAACATAGTGTGTAGAATTAAAACTCTGACTCTGAAATTCTGATCATTGCAAAGTTGTTTTAGGCTCAGGAAACTCAAAATAGATTTTGAGCCTTCAGCTATGTAAGCAGCTCTTATGCTAATCAGGACGAGCATGTATGTTATGACTTTCTAGTTCCATGTAGATTTTTTGATAATGAACATAGCAGAAAATCATCAATGGAAAATAAATAACACAAATTGTGAAACCTGACCGTCCGCGCATAGCATCTAGAGGTTTCAAATGAACAATACTCAGACTAATACATCATCTCATTCTTAAATCGGTTTTGAAAACACGGCGTTCCTTCTTTTTCTTCTCCCACTTGATTCCCATTAGTCATCAAGACCTCATCAAAATTGTCTTCCTCTGAAAAAAGCCAATCTATTTTTGCCATCATATCCTCTAAGTCGACCTCCTTCAATCTAAGAGACCATACTTTAGCTATTATCTTCTACGAACTTTTTGGCACATAGTCGGAAATGCGTTCTTTTGTACTAATCTTTTCGGTAATGATATACCAATCAAGAACCTGTAAAGAGATTTCCATGAAATTAATGGAGCAGAAAGGAATTGAAATGATAGTATAAACTCACTGAAATCTATTTTATTAAAAGAAGTAGGAACCTACGCAGCAATATTCCATGAAGAGTATGGTACACTGTAATTTCGGAATAATTCTGAAAGAAGAATTTTTGTTATTGATTTATGGAAAGGGGAAGAGAGACTTTAGAGAATTTTGAGCTGTTTACATGTCATAAAAGTATTAAGAATATTAATTACACATATTAAATATTATTTTACCATAAAAATTTAAATTGAGTGTATACCAGTAAGCATTTTTTTTGGCCATTCTGATCTTTCGGTTTTATTTTCACACTTTTTTATTTGATACCAATTCCCACCAATATCTGCACAAAAAAGAAATATTTGATACCAAAAAAGAAAGCTAGCTGGTATAGAAAATGGTTCATTAGTGGCTTATAATAACTCATCATATTATAGAAGGAGCATAATTAGCAAAAGAAGCCAACACAATGCCTTCTAAAGGGATGCGTACAATGAACCCCCTTAGATAGGGTAGACGTTTCCTGGAAATTTGTTCAAGATTATCAAGAATAGCAGAAGATATATATAATTGAGTTAATTTGTCAAAAGTCGTAATAAATATGTTTCATATAATTGTACCCATGTGTATTGTTAGTAAAAATATTAATTATGTTAGTGGATTTCAAGAATCTTGAAGTCCGAATCTAAGTCTATATAAGAAAGCTTGTGTTCAAGGAGAAGGCATCAGTGAAAAATCTTTGCCTTACTCCAAATTCTCTTGTAAGATTTCAAAAAGCAATTTTCAATAAAGTAAGTCTTTTACTCATTTCCTTGAATTTTTCAATATTTCCTACTTTTACTTTATGCTTTTATAGTCATTGAAAATTACCTTTCAAATTTAATTTCAATATTTCTTGCTTTTATTTCATGTTTTATACGATCTTGTTATAAGTGGCTTTGAGGTAAGGCAAAGATTTTTGACCGATGCCTTCTCCTTGAATACAATCTTTCTTATATAGACTTCGATTCGGCCTTCAAGATTCTTGAAATCCACTACCATAATTAATATTTTTGACAAACAATACACATGGGTACAATTATATGGAACATATTTATTACAACTTTTGACAAATTGACTTAATTATATATATCTTCTACTATTCTTGATAATCTTGAACAAACTTCAAGGAAACGTGGGCAACTATAATTGTCTTCATATGGCATGTGATAAATTTGATTTATACTTTTCCACCGTCTTTCTATAAATATTAGTTGGAGATGAGTTGGATACTTTTGTCTTTTTGTTTAATTAGTATTCATAAATCATATGGATCTTGAGCTAGTGGTTCATCAAATGGGTCTTCTTCTAGATTATCTTAAGTACTGTCAGATAAGCTATCAGAAATCTGTTGAATAAGGGCCATTAATTACTTCATTTGTTCACTTTTTGACTTTTTCTTCTTGAAACCCTTTGAAGATGATGTTGATTTATCATGCACTTGGGCTTCTATCTTTGAGGGAGTACTTCATAGACTTTTCCTCGGACTTGGCTAGAGTTTGAAAAGGCTTCTTTCCGTTTTGATCCATTGTTGAATATTTTGAACTGAACATTTGGAAATCACTACTAGAAAAGTAGGCTTTTACTGCACCTATATACGGCGAGCATCTAAAAATGTAGTAAAAAATAAACTATACGGCGGGCTACCACGCCTGCAGTAAAAAACCAATAAATTTACCACGGTCTATAAGGAACCGCAGTAGAAGCTGATGAAAGATATTACCATTTCCCTCCTCTCTCTCATCTAATTTCTTTCTCCCTAATTCATAATCCCTAATTTCCTTCTCTCCCATCAACCCAAATCCTTAGCTAATTCCTTCGCTCCCATTGATTCACCTCCTATCGTCTGTCTCTCTGGCCTCTCCCTCTAACTCTATCTCCCTCTGTTGTTGTCGCTGCCTCTATCTCTGTCGGCGTCTCAGTCACTCTCTCTCGTCTCCATCTTCATCTCAGATCTACAGGTATCCTCATTCTCTCACTACACAAAAAAGCCTCGTATACGTCACTCATTTGCGGCAACATTAAAAGTCGAAGTAAATGAGTTGGTGTAAACGACACCTATACTCCCACAAAAGGCACTATCTCACTGACGCAAATCATTTTTCCTATGTTGTTAACTTAGAAATCAATTCTCTCTTTCTCTCATTTCCAAAGAAAATTATTGCTCGTTAATTCATGCCAAGAAAATCGCTCGTTAATTCGTTCAGTAACTTTTAGGTAATCCTTCTTCTCATTTGCATTTGCTTTTGCAGATTACATTTTTCTTCTCGGCTCTGCTCTCTCTCTACTCTGCTCTCTCTGGCTCTACTCGGTTCTTTCTTCAGATCGCTTTCAGGTAGGTTTTTGTTTGATTTTTGTTTAAATTTTGATTGCTTTATTTTCTCTGTTTAAATTTTGGTTGCTTTCAGGCAACATTTTGGCCTTCGCAGGGAAAAAACCCTAATGTCATTCAAGGTTGAATCCCTAATTTCAGCTATCCCAGGTGAACCTTTTTGAGTATGAGATGTGATAAATTTGGCATCCGAAGTTGCAATTAGTTTCTATTTTGGTGTTGTGTCAAAAGTGCACATTATCTGCCATCCTCATTTTTAATTTACTATTTGCTGGCTGAAATTGTATTTCATTTATCTCTGCTAATTTTTGACAAGAAGAGATGGTAATGTTTTCAGGAACTTTCTTTAGAAGGGATGAATTTGAGTGCTGTCCCATCATAAGCATGGGAATTAGGTGAAAATTCCATCCGAGAACTGCCACCTGACCCTCCTCATATGTCTCCCTCCAGGTAGATTTCTTCGATATGGTAATCATTTTTTATGCTTAATTGGGGTCTGAATAATGCCTTTATAAGTGCTGTTTTTGTATTTTTAGCCAAGTTATTAGTATGTTAATTTTAGAATGTCATTTATTTTCCCATTAAATTGCAAGATTCTTAGATATAGAATTTGCATTTTTTGCCTCTTTGGTATGCAAGTTGCTTGACAAATTGTCTATTCAATTGTATTTGAGGAATCTGAACTCATTTTTTGATTGATTGTTGCCGGAAAGTAGAAGGGTGGGGAATGTTATTTATGGTTTGATCTGTTTCCTCTGTTTTTCAGAAGAAAAGACAGTGGCCCCCCTTTGTTTCCTTAGGTAAAAGCTTGTTGATGGTAGCTTTCGAGATGTTTTTGTTGAGAAAGCAGAGGGTATGGATTGTAGGGGGGATGAAATAGAAGCATGAGGAATGAATTGATGCTTCAAATTTGTATAAATATCATACTTTTTGAGTTATATTTTTGTAATATCATAAATATTTTAAGCCTTTATTTTTGTTGACAATGTATTTTAATCTAAATTCCAAATTATGTAAATTAAATTTTAAATAAAATTAAATTAAATTTTTAGCAATTGATTTTCTTATTATATTATATCTAATATGAACAAATTCTTAATGCTTACTTATTTAAATTGTTATTCTTTCAATTCACTTCAAAACCCTCATTCTTGTTCACATTTTTCTGTTATTATAGTATAAGGACTTGGATGAAGAATTTTTTAGAAGAGTTACGGAGAACACCCGTCGGTATATTGGAATATTTGCTGCTGCAATTGATAAGTTGTTGCCAGAGCCCACTGAGGCATTTCCTGATGACGATAACGATATACTGATGACGCAACGATCTAAGGATGGAACGGATATTGTGGATGGTTCTGATCCACTTCAGAAGATGCCTCCGGATATAAAGCGTTTTTTGTAAGAATGAACAGATGTCTTTTTCCTTGCCGTGCCCTGAAGCTATGATGATTATGATTTGTTTTGTTGAGTCATTCATAATTCATTGTTTATGCTATATAACTAAATTCGTGTTAATTAAAGTTTAATTATTTAAATCAACTGAATTTAAGCATCTCTCCACTTTATAATGTGATATTGGGTTATTGTAGTCATGTTAGTCATATGTAGTATAGCCTTCTATTTCAGATAAATGCAATATGTTATTAAGCCATTCATCAATGAAGGATGTCTTCAAGGCTTCATATAGGAAGATATTTGACTGTTCAGCTTGAACTCTTTGAAAATATTTAGTGGCCTAATGGATTCTCATTCTTGATTACTAAGGTCTATATTAGAGCATCTTCAAAGGGGCGACCGTTTACCATTAGGGAGGTCAAAGCTTCATACATTGGCCAGCTTGTAAGGATACCAGGTATTATAACTCGTTGTTCAGATGTTAAGCCATTTATGCAGGTTGCAGTATATACCTGTGAAGATTGTGGTTTTGAAATCTACTAGGTATTTTGAGCACAATAACTACCAGCTATAATTGAGATCTGTCTCATTAGACTTGCATTTGATTCTTTTTTCTTCGGAACTAACTTGTTGACTCATTCATCATCTCACGTGCCACACAGGAAGTTAATGCCCGTGTTTTCATGCCGTTGTTTGAGTGCCCATCCAGACGTTGTAAAACAAACAACACGAGAGGGAATCTGATTCTTCAACTCAGAGCATCAAAATTTCTGAAGTTTCAGGAGGTTTTACTCTAATAATGTTTTCAATTAAAAATGAATAGCAAAAATATTTCGAGCTGAGTATATAATACTAGATAATGATTGGCAGGCTAAGATTCAAGAGTTGGCTGAACATGTTCCGAAGGGTCATATTCCTCGTATAATGTCTGTTCATTTAAGAGGAGAACTCACAAGAAAGGTAAAAGGTTTCTTTTGTTAGATTTCATGAAATTTTTGGAGGTTACACTTTTTGCATTTCATGTGAATGAGTGAAGAAACAACACTTAAATATCAGTAGCTAATGTTACTGTGTGTCAAATTGTTACCACTACAATTTACAATCTCTAAGTGTACTTCTTTTGTTTTAAAAATTACGTTTATCACATTTCTCCTAAAGAAATTACAAATTATCATCTTAGCTTTTACCTTTCTGTTTTTGTATGTTTACAGGTAGCTCCGAGGGATGTTGTTGAATTATCAGGGATATTTCTTCTTATCCCTTATACTGGTTTTAGAGCACTTCGTGCTGGCTTAGTTGCAGATACATACTTGGAGGCCATGTCTGTCACTCATTTCAAGAAAAAATATGAGGAGTAAGACACTTTCCTGTTCACGATTATTGTAATGTACACAACATATGCGTTATGGTATTTTTTTTCTTTTTTCCCATATACAAGGACAGTTTGAGCTGAAGATGCTTTATACCAAAATTTAGTATGAAGAAACATGCAAATTTGCTTTGTGGTGATGTATAAAACAAGGAGTTGTTCTTCGATTTTCATTTGTCAGGTTTTGAATGGAAGCAAAGGAGCCTTCAGTTAATATGCTTAGTTTTGCTCCACTGCAGGTATGAACTCAGAGGGGATGAGGAAGAACAGATTGCTCGTTTAGCTGAGGATGTTGATATCTACAATAAGTTGGCAAGATCATTGGCCCCTGAAATTTATGGACATGAAGATATCAAAAAGGCTCTACTTCTTCTCCTTGTGGGTGCTCCTCACCGGAAGTTGAAGGATGGGATGAAGGTATATGTTATGTAGTGATTGTGGAAATGCACGTTTGGAGGTTGATTTTCTTCTTCGCACTGCGATTCGTGCTTTATTAGTCAACTAGAAATCTAGAATGATTGGGAGCTTCAATGTATCATGTTTTCATTTCTTAAGAGTGTGTGTGTGTGTGTGATCTCCCTTATCAAGAACAAGTTCTATAGTTGTGATTTCTCATGATATAATTTTTTTTTATTCCTTTATTCAATAGGATTTTCTTGCGTAGCTGTATGACTGTATAACGCAAATCAGTGTTTATCATAGCTTTAATTGAGATAGACTAATAAAATGCTACCATTTTATGTGATGGAATTTCAGATTAGAGGAGACTTACATATATGTTTGATGGGTGATCCTGGGGAGCTTCTCAAGCACATAATAAATGTAGCACCCAGGGGAGTTTATACTACTGGCAGAGGAAGCATTGGAGTTGGTCTAACCGCTGCTGTTCAGAAAGATCTAGTGACAAATGTGATGGTCCTGGAAGGTGGAGCACTGGTGAGACTTGTGTTTATTTTTGAGTGCAACTGTTTTGTTTCACTTGAAGCTAACATGGATTTTGCGGTAATCTGTGTTGATGACACAGAAAATATGGATTCTGTGTGCATTTCATATGTATAAAGTTACAAATTGCCGATCTGTTGGCTGCATTTGTTGTAATCATAAGGATTTTTTTAATTTTTAAATTTAATTATTTATAAATTTGGGTTATTTATGATTATGAATTGGCTTCAGAGGTTTTAATCCAAAAATCAACCACGAAAGACAAAGAACATGAAATCTCCGGATCCCCATTGCTGAATGCCTTATCTCATGGCTTGATTTTCTGTTTTGCAATTGATTTCTGGATTGTAGTTCAACCATCATGTTTTGAGGCTTCATTTTGTTGTACTCTTAAGGAATCGGCTTTGTTCCAGGTCTTAGCGGATATGGGTATTTGTGCTATTGATGAGTTTGACAAGATGGATGAATCTGATCGTACAGCAATACATGAAGTTATAGAACAGCAGACTGTTAGCATTGCTAAGGCAGGAATTACCACATCTTTAAATGCAAGAACTGCTGTTCTTACTGCTGCTAATCCAGCATGGTACAAACCTTATAGTTAAAATCACTTTCTTGTTGCAAAGTTCAGATTACATCTATTGCATAAATTTATGGTGCTTTTTTTTATTATCTATATGTCACACATTTTGCGGTCTTCTTGTAAACCTCTTTTTTTCCTTATCCTATCTTAATAAAATTCATTGCTAATCAAATAATTCAATTTATTTGTTATTTGTATGCGAATATATTCTTATGGATGCAATGAATTGCTTGAAAACGAAAACAGATTCCAAAAAGTTTTGGTTATAGATGTGTTGAATTGCTTGAAAACGAAAATAGGTTCAAAAAAACTTTTGTTAAAAAAGATTCTACACTTTATACGGCGGGCTGTGTAACCGTCGTAAATAAAAACCCACAACAACCTTTTACGGCGGGCAGAAAACCGCGGTAAATAAGTTTACGGTGGGCTGACAAACCGCCGTAAATACGTTAGACCACCACAACCTTTTACGGCGGGCGTGGTGACCGTGGTTAAAGACCTTTTACTGCAGCCCAAAACCGTGGTAAAAAGTCAAACTACTTTTTACGATACCACTTTATACGGCGGGCTAAAACCGCCGTTGGACCGCCATAAAAGACCTTTTACCGCGGTTTTGGCCCGTCGTAAAAGGTCTATTTTCTTGTAGTGAATAGAAACCCAAGCCCATGATAAATCAACATCATCTTCAAAAGGGTCCAAGAAGAAGAAGTAAGAAAGTGACAGATCAAGCAATTAATGGCTCTTATTCAACATATTTCAAATAGCTCATCTGACAGTACTCAAGATAATCTAGAAGAAAACCCATTTGGTGGACTACTAGCTTAAGATCCATATGATCTATGAACACTAATTAAACAAAAAGACAAAAGTATTCAACTCATCCTAACTCATATTTCTAGAAAGATGATGGAAAAGTATAAATCGAATTTATCACATGCCATATGAAGACAATTAAGTTTGTTCAAGATTATCAAGAATAGTAGAAGATATTTATAATTGAGTCAATTTGTCAAAAGTTGTAATAAATATGTTCCATATAATTGTCCCTATGTGTATTGTTAGTCAAAAATATTAATTATATTAGTGGATTTCAAGAATCTTGAAGTCTGAATCTAAGTCCATATAAGAAAGCTTGTATTCAAGGAGAAGGCATTGGTGAAAAATCTTTGCTTTACTTCCAAATTCTCTTGTTAGATTTTCAAAAAGCAATTTTCAATAAAATAAGTCTTTTACTCATTTTCTTGAATTTTCCAATATTTCTTACTTTTACTTTATGCTTTTATAGTCATTGAAAATTACCTTTCTAATTTAATTTCAATATTTCTTGCTTTTATTTCATGTTTTATACGATCTTGTTAGAAGTGGCTCTGAGGTAAGGCAAAGATTTTTGATCGATGCCTTCTCCTTGAGTACAATCTTTCTTATATAGACTTAGATTCGGATTTCAAGATTCTTGAAATCCACTAATATAATTAATATTTTGAGTAACGATACACAAGGGTACAATTATATGGAACATATTTATTACAACTTTTGACAAATTGACTTAATTATATATATCTTCTACTATTCTTGATAATCTTGAACAAACTTCAAGGAAACATGGGCAACTATAATTGTCTTCATATGGCATTTGATAAATTTGATTTATACTTTTCCACCGTCTTTCTAGAAATATGAGTTGGATACTTTTGTCTTTTTGTTTAATTAGTATTCATAGATCATATGGATCTTGAGCTAGTGGTCCACCAAATAGGTCTTCTTCTGGATTATCTTGAGTACTATCAAATGAGCTATCCAAAATCTGTTGAATAAAGGCCATTAATTCCTTGATCTGTTCACTTTTTGACTTCTTTTTCTTAGAACCTTTTGAAGATGGTGTTGATTTATCATGGGCTTGGGCTTCTCTTTTCAAATGTTCAGCTCAAAATATTCAACAATGGATCAAAAGCGGAAAGAAGCCTATTCAAACTCAAGCCAAGTCCAAGGAAAAGTCTATGAAGCCTAGTACTCCCCTATTTTATTTTATTTTTTTAACCAAGGTGTCCGGGCCAGCTTAACGCACCACAACTAATCCTCGGGGGAGACTAGCGTGACCACAACCCACTGTCATGGTCTCCCACTTACATCATAGGGAAAGGCCATTGTGGAGAGTCGAACCCAGGATTTCATCGTGGCCTTACTAACCCTCTCCTAGGCCACCCTTGCCACTTGAACCAGCCCATTGTGGGTCTAGTACTCCTCTATTTCCAAATGTTCAGTTCAAAATATTCAACAATGGATCAAAAGCAAAGCGAAGCCTATTCAAACTCAAGCCAAGTCCAAGAAAAAGTCTACAAAGCCTAGTACTCCCTCAAAGAGAGAAGCCCAAGCCCATGATAAATCAACATCATCTTCAAAAGGTTCCAAGAAGAAGAAGTTAAAAAGTGAACAAATCAAGCAATTAATGGCCCTTATTTAACAGATTTCAGACAACTCATCTGACAGTACTCAAGATAATCCAAAAGAAGACCCATTTGATGGATCACTAGCTCAAGATCCATATGATCTATGAAGACTAATCAAACAAAAAGACAAAAATATCCAACTCATCTCCAACTCATATTTTTAGAAAGACGGTGGAAAAGTATAAATCAAATTTATCACATGCCATACGAAGACAATTATAGTTGCCAATGTTTCCTTGAAGTTTGTTTAAGATTATCAAGAATAGTAGAAGATATATATAATTGAGTCAATTTGTCAAAAGTTGTAACAAATATGTTCTATATAATTGTACCCATGTGTATTATTAGTGAAAAATATTAATTATTTAGTGGATTTCAAGAATCTTGAAGTCTGAATCTAAGTCTATATAAGAGAGCTTGTATTCAAGGAGAAGGCATCGGTGAAAAATCTTTGCCTTACCTCCAAATTCTCTTGTAAGATTTTCAAAAAGCAATTTTCAATAAATTAAGTCTTTTACTCATTTCCTTGAATTTTTCAATATTTTTTACTTTTACTTTATGCTTTTGTAGTCATTGAAAATTACCTTTCAAATTTAATTTCAATATTTTTTGCTTTTATTTCATGATTAGCAAAAGAAGCTGACATAATGACTTCTAGAGGGCTTCGTAAAATGAACCCCCTTAGATGGGGTAGTAACATATTGATCTCTAATTTCAAAGATGTTAGAAAAGATTATAGATATTTATTAGTGATTAAAATAAGAAATATTAATAAAATTAACATACATTTTGGTTCGATTTGGAGTGTTACTGGAGGAATTGAAGTTGAGACTTGACAAATTAGTTGAAATGGGGCTATGTACATCTAGCATGATCGATATACCCATCTCTTTAATTGACAAAAGACCAGTTTGAGGTTGTTGTTACTATGGTAAAAATTACTTTTTCTATAGCAACTGCAACCTAAGGCGCTTAGGGTTGCTTCTCAACTTGTTTCAAAAAGAAACTACTGCATAAAAATTTAGGTTTAATGAATGAGTCTAAAAGTAGGGAACTGCCTGCCTTTGGAAATCAACTTTTGCTACTAGAAATTGAAATGTCAAACTTGTCCTTAATTAAAAAAAATATAAATTTACGTTATTTATTAAAGTTTTTTTATTAAATTTATACTTATGATTAAAATAAATAATTATTTATTTTCATAAATTTTTTTGAAAATATATAATTATGAAAATACCTTCAATTAAGAATAAAATTTACGATAATTATTAAATATATTATTAATTTAATAAAAATTTTAAAAACATAAAAAGTACAAAAGTAGAGTCATTAAAGCATGAGTTCTATGGCACAATAAAGTACTGATTCATAATTTTTTAAAGTAAAATTTATAAATTTTGTAAATGAATTTATAAAATATTTGTAAATAATTTTTTTTTTGTAAAAGCTAGGATATAGTAGGCATTCGTTTCCCTTTTTAATTTTTTTATTTTTAAAAATTTGTAAATAAATTTTAATTACTTAAGATTAAATGGATATAATTTAAATTAAAAATATATTAAATATATCCAATAAACATTAATAATTAACAAAATTATAAAATCATATTTATTATATTATTATAAATTTTAAATTAATTTATACATAAATATGTGGACTTCTCATTTAAAATGTTAATTTTAAAATTAATTTGATTATGATATAAATTAAAAATTAAATTCAAACTCTGATATAAATTATTCAGTTATACATTTTACATAAATTAAAAAATTATTTATACTTTTAAAATATTATAAAAATTTATATTTATTAAAAAAAATTGTATAGAATTTGTTGTAAATAGTTAAAAAAATCAATTTTGAATTTAATAGTTAAATATTCTACAGAGTAGTAATACACATATCTATTTTGATCATTTATACATAATAAAAGCTATAATAATAAAAATCTTAAACAAAACAGTTTTTAAAAGTTGGTTTGTCAAACTGCCTCCTACTTTTTTTTTAATGCTAATTTCTTTCTCTAGTAAACCAGAAATTGCTTTTTTTTACGGTAATAAGAACTCCAAACTGGCCCCAAGTATTTAGTGAGAACCCAATACGCTTAAAGGTCCACTTTATGAATCAAAAAGTGCTTTTAGCCTCTCACTCCTTAAGTTGTGGGGTATCTCTAGGTTTGAATTCTTGGACATAAACAGTATGTGATGCAAGCACCCTCACATAAGCAACACATTCTTTTTTTTTTTTTTTTTGGGCTCAAAAAGGTTAAAGCGTTCAACGAAAGCCCAAAAAAAAATCTCACATGTCATAAGCAGCAATATCCCATGAAGGGTACACCGCAATTTCGAAATAATCGAGTTGTAAGAAGAACTTCAATGTTTGATTTATAGGAGAAGAGAGTTAGAGAATATGCGCTATTTATACATGATTAATAGGTTTCGGTACTTGTTAGCATCTGCCTGCATCGCCCAAAATTTATTTGTTTTTATAGTTACTATCTAATTTTCTCCAAACGAGTGTCCTGATTTCCTTTTCCTTTTATCTCTTGTCCTTTTAACTTGTACATCCATATTAACAAGGAAATGTAAATGTCCATGTTTTGAATCTTTTTTCGTTCTCCGTAATATCCTTCGCAATAGCAACTGGGAACAAGTTTTAGTGGAGGGTGGGGTAGAGACTCCTTGGATATCACCACCTGTGCAAAGACATTAAGTAAAGAGCAGCTCATAGTTTCTTTAAAGCTCCTCAAGCATGAAACCAGGCAATTAATTAGCTTCGCTTTTGGACTGATAAGCATGAAACAAGGCAATAAATTAGAATCTAAGTCAATTACATAATAAACTGCAGTGAGTTAAACAGAAACAGAACCAACCATCTAGCCTAATTAAATTGGAAGAAATTTTGTTTTAGACAAAAGTAGTAAAAGAAAAAAAAAGATGATCAGATTCAGATTCAAAATCTTCTTATAACAACATAAACAATGCATTAATCATGTTACCACCCTCTATTTTCTTTTTTCTTTTAATGAATAATCAACCGAAAACAATAATGAGTTATTTTTTTTCTAAATTAATTAAAAACATGCATATATATATATATATATATATATATATATATATATCTTTTTTGCATATATTTCCGGAATTTAGGATAAAATAAAGTAATATTAAAATAAAAAAGATCATTATAGAAAAAAAATGTTTGTTGTTATACCGTTAAAGTTTAATGGTAAGGTAATATTTGCTATTTATAATTTTAATATTCATGACCGTTTGATTTTCTAATTAATCTTAATGTGTGTCTTAATTAATCAGTTCAAATTACTACATGAAAAATGAAAAAAATGATAAAACAGTTTTGTTTGCATTGGTTTTGGTTGAATCAAAAAATAAAATGTTTTGAGGATCAAATTACGAACTTAAATGAACTCCTTCATATAATATAGGTAATTATATAAATTTAAATTGATTTTTTAATTTGAATTAATTTGATACACTCATTTCTTATTCCTTTTATTTTTCCATTTTTATATTTACAAAGGATTGATGAAAACCTGTTGGTGTTAATGTAAAACATGTGTCATGCACATGTTAAGTTTTTGGTTAACTTGTGATAGAAATAAGAAAAGTATTTTTGATTCCTATTATACTGTTTCTAGATGATTATTATAGGAAGTTTTTGATTCATAATAAATACCTTTATAGATTAGGATAATATTTCTTGTATTCTAATCAAAATAGAAGGATATTTGATGAGTCCTTGTTACTTTAGGAGTTTAACTATAAACACTTCCTATTTTAGTTTATCCTATTCCTAATGTGATCTTGTTTGAGATATTTACAGGATTTCTAGGAAGATTTCGGCCAAAACCTCTCAATATATACTGAGTTATTGCATAGTTGTGGAGAGTGAGCTTTTGCGCATTATATACTGGGTGTGTTCTTGAGAGAGTTGGTCACGGCATTCCATGACTTCATAGAAAAAAGCTTCAACGCAAAAGGAATGTCTTTGTTACTTTGATTTATTGAGTCTTTGTTTCATGTATGAGTGTTAAAAATCGTACATGAATTGTTGATTAAGTTTGAGTGAGTTAGTAGACACTTAAGATAACTTGAGGGTTGAGTGTTTATGTAATTCTCTGTCAGACATCGGGTGTTATGTGTAACTTAACAGTATACTGTTAAGTTATCTATGACAGAGAGTGAGCCGTGTCACTAGTGTTTAGGATCTTTGCGAAGATTTTGTTTATCAAAGATTTGGTCAGTGTGTGAGAGTGAGTCAGCATTGCAAAAGGTCCTAAAGATTGTATAAACAAGAACATAGTGAATTGCAGCTCTATAGCTGTTTGTGGACGTACGTTTTTATAACCGAACCACGTAAAAATCCTTCTATGCCGATTTATATTACAGTTTACTATGTTGTTATTTATAACTGCATACCTCCAGAACTTTCAATTGGTATCAGAGCGGGTTTACTGATAGACAAGTGAAGAAAACGATCACGTTGATCTGGAAGGATGGAGTTTATTCGCAATGGAGGATCTGGAACGCAACCACCTATTCTCGATGACAATAATTATCCATATTGGAAGGTAAGAATGATGATGTATATCAAGTCTCTTGATGACAGGGCATGGACGAGTGTACTTGAGGGATGGACACCGCCAACAAAGTTGAATGCTTTTGGTAGTGCCGAACCAAATCCAGAGGACGAATGGTCTGATGAAGAATACCGACGATCCAGTTGGAACTCCCAGGCTCTTAATGCAATCTTTGCTGTAGTAGACTTAAACAACTTCGGACAGATTTCTAGATGCAATGTGGCCAAAGAAGCATGGGACATACTTGAGGTAAAACATGAAGGTACTGCATCAGTTAAAAGATCTAAATTAATGAGGCCGAATTCTCAATTTGAAAATCTGATGATGCATGAGAATGAATCAATTTCTGATTTTTACTCTAACATATGTCATATTACAAACTCAGCATACATGCTTGACAAAAATTTTACTGATGCAGAAGTTGTTAGTAAGATAATTAGGTCTGTCCTAGACAAGTTTCAACCTAAAATATCAGCCATTGAGGAAGTTAAAAACACTGATGAAATGAGAGTTGATGAACTGATTGGTATTCTCCAAAACTTTAAAATAAATCAAAGTACTCGGAAACAAAAAGGTAAAAGCATTGCATTTAATGTGAAAGCTGAAAAATCTGATGATGAATGTAGTGATGAGCCTGATGAAACTGATTCTAAACAAATTGCTTTTCTAACAAGAAATTATGTCAAGTTCATGAAAAAAAATCTCAGGAAAAGGAATCAAGGAAAACCATCAAACTCAAGTGAAGAAAAGTTCAGAAAATTCAGCAAAGCGAGTGATAAAAAGAAACCGAAACAACCTGAAAAGAAAGGACAGATTCAATGCTATGAATGTTCTGGTTATGGGCATATTCAATCTGAATTTGCTAATCTCAAGAAGAAAAACAAAGGACTGACAGCAACCTGGAGTGATGAATCAGAATCAGAGTCAGAAGACCAAGATTGCATCAGCAATTTTGTTGAATTTACAGCATCTGCAGCAGATAAAGGAAAGGCTGTTATGTCAGACATAACAGAAGATTGTCAAGACAGTGTTAATCATTCAGATGAAGGACCAGAATATTATGAAGAGTTGCAAGAAACATACAATGCACTCTATGGTGAATGGCTGAGTCAAAAAGAAGAAAACAACACTGTGAAAAGGGAGATTGAAGTTCTGAAATGTGAAAAAGCTTATGCTGAAAATCACATCACCGAACTTGAAACTGTTTTGATAGACAAAACAGTACACATTGAGAAAATCACAACATAACTGATTGAAATCAACAAGTGTGTTGATCAACTCAAAATTGGAGCAGCCAAACTTGATCAGGTCTTGAGTCTTGGAAGAGACAACTCTAACAAACATGGATTGGGATACACAGAAGGTAATATTGCATCTTCATCAAAAACAGTTTTTGTGAAAGCCTCAACATAAGGTAAGAATTTTGAACCGAACACTTTAAAGTCAAGTCCAAATTCCAAGAGCAGTGAAACATTTGTTTCTCCTCTAAGTTCGTTCAAGTCCAGTCCTGAAAGGTAAGAAAGTTCATTCTTATTTGCTATTTTTGTGGTAAAAAGGGATAAATTAGGCCTAGATGCTTTAAATTGTTGAATCTTTTGTATAAAAGGTCAAAACAATTTAAACCGTTACCAAAATCACAACAGCAGTGGGTTAAGAAAGACAAAACAGTATGTCATGTTGCCTTTACTGCACTTAATCATGCATCTAATGATTTATGGTATTTTGACAGTGGTTATTCCAGGCACATGACTGGAAATAAATTATTTTTGACAAACTTTAAAGCATGCAGGGATGGAAATGTCACCTTTGGAGATGAAGCAACAAGTAAGATCATTAGTAAAGGCACTTTGAATGTCAAAGGCCTACCCAATTTTAAAAATGTCCTTCTAGTGGAAGATTTGAAAGCTAATCTTATAAGCATTAGTCAGATTTGTGATGAAAAGTATACTGTTAACTTCACACAAAACAAATGCATGGTCTTTGATAATTTTGGTAAATGCATTCTAGAAGGTAATAGATCTTTGGATAACTGTTATTTAGTAGAAATTGCATTTCATGCTAGGATTTCAGATTTAGAATTGTGGCATCAAAAATTAGGACACCTAAATTACAAAGACTTGGTTAAATTAACTAAGTTAGGTGCTGTAAGAGGAGTTCCTAAACTTGATGATGAAATTGATAAAATTTATGGACCATGTCAAATGGGAAAACAAATCAGAAGTTCACACAAATTAAATCCATATCTTAGCACATATAAGATACTTGATTTGCTTCACATAGATCTTATGGGTCTTATGCAAATTGAAAGTATTATAGGTAAGAGATTTGTGAAAACAGAGATAATAATAGTGTTTAGGGTTTCACTGAACCAGCCGCCAGATCTTGATCCCTACAGTCAATTTTTGGCATCAACTTTGAGCAAGAGTGGTACCGTTGGAAAGTTGACGGACTCAAGATTCTAACGGTGTATGTTAGGAGGTCAGCCACCATCGAAAGTGGGAGAAATCGATCAGAACAGTAACACCGCCAGGTAACTCTGCTCCAAACTTTCATCGAATAGTCCACACTCTTTTGCTCTTTAGGGAGGATTCTACCATTGGAATTAAGCTTGCGACATGGTGTTGGAAAGCTGAGACAGAGGTGCTTCCAACCCTAGTGGGCTTGTATCCGGCACATCGCGGTGGCTAGAGTTATTGCTGGGAACAGTAGCACCGTCGGATTCTATTCTGGAGCTGATAGATCGACCTAGTCGCACTATTTTGCTTCTACAGAACGATCCAACCGTTAGATTTGAGCATATAATATGGCGTTGCAAAGCTGACTTCCAGAAGATTCCAACCCCATCTGGATAGTTGGCTGAAATTGCCTGTGGAAGGAGATATTGGCCTAGACATTAACGCCTTTGGATCTTGTTTTTGCACTTTCCTCATCGATGTTGTCGCACTTTCTGGCCTATGCGGGTTGATCCAGCCATTGGATTTGAGCTGGCCATACGGCGCTAGAAAGCTGACTCAAAGCCGGTTCCAGATCTACCTGGTGCATTTCCAGAAGAGATCGGAGGAGGGAGATATCAACTGAAACAATAACTCCACCAGAAAATTTTTTGGCTTAGCGTGCGTGAACCAGCCACGGTTTTCTGCCTCTATCATCCGATCTAGCCATTGGATTTAGACGTATCTCATGGGGTTTGGAAGCTATCGGACACACGATTCCAATGGCATATATTGGGTGGTCATATGATGTCTAACAAAGGATATTTCAGTTCATAACCTTGCCTAAATGGGAATATGGCTCTCGATTGGTGATCGGTTTGCGTTTCTTGTGCTCTTTTCTTGCTTCTTCCTTTGTGTTTGCTATTTTTTTAATTGTTTTTACTTGGGATATTGCTGATTTGTGGCCTGGTTGATAACAGAATCAAGTCATTGTGTTGAATTTGTTGAGGCTTGATTGGTTTCATTTTGGAAAATTTAGTGCTTCGGATTGGTTTTTTTGGGTTTGTTGTTGATCTTGTGGCTTTGGTTGGCTCTGGAATCCTACCTTTGATTGATTTGACTGTTTTTGAGATATTTGGTTTTGGAGTTTGATTTCGGTTGAGTGTTTTGGTTGAGTTGATTGTTGGTTGGATATTTTGGAGTTTTGGAGTTGATTTGGGTTGATTGCTACGGGTTGGAGTTTTCCCACTATTTTCAGCACACATTTCCTAGCCTGCACCACACCAACCCTACCATGGCCACCTCCACCCCTAACAAACTTAATCAGCCCCAATGCCCACCTGCTCGAAACACCACCCACAAATAACCCTTACCCAAACCACCCGGCTCTTGGGCTGATAGAGTTCGGGTTACTGAGGCTGACCAGCACTAGATTTTATCTTGACTCGATAGCCCGGAAGGACCTGGGTTGGATTCTTGAGCTCTCTGATGATTTGGTTGATGATGCTGGGGCTGATTGGTTGCGTTGTATTGTGGGATTTTTTTCGGGGTATACTATGCCTTTCCATGCTGCACGTTCTATTGCTATGCGTGCATGGCAGTCTAGTGGTTTGGAGGATGTCTGCTCTACTGGGACGAGTTTCTTGATATTCATATTTAGAACTGTAGAGGAGGTTCATGATATTTTAGAGCGAGGGCCTTGGATGTTTGGTGAGAAGCACATCATTCTCTAACAGTGGAATCCTCATTTCTCTTTTGACCAGAGTAGGATTTCCAGGATCCCAGTCTGGGTTCGGTTACATGGACTACCATTTCCATTGTGGTCAACCAGAGCACTCAGTGCTGTTTCTAGTATGGTTGGTTGACCATTATCATGTGACAGGATGACTTTTGAGCGCACTAGGTTATCCTATGCCAGGGTTTGTGTTGAGATAGATGCAAAACATTCTCCAGTGCAGGACTTTGAGATCCGATGTAAGCTATCCTCTGAGCCTATCAAGATTAGAGTAGAATATGAATGGAAATCGAAACGCTGTTCCAAGTGTTGTTTATTTGGGCATACTTGTCTTGTGCCTGTTGTGCCTTCTGCTCCTACAGAGGTCGAGGCGCCAGTTACTAATACAGTCCCTATCTTGCGAGACAAGGGGAACACTGCTGACACTGTTGTTGCAACAGCAATTCATATTGAGACTAGTCAGGATCTGATTATTGCTGCTGATGTAACTTCAGTTATACGAGATAAGGGTAAAGGTATTGCTACTGATTCCATACCAGCCGGACCTCTTACTCTACTAACTTCAGATGCAGTGACTATAGAGACAGATTCGATTGATATGATCTTTAATAAGTTAGGTAAGGTTACAGCCAATGGTTCAGATTCTGAGTCTGATTCACTATCTCCTATTGAAGCACAGCAGGATCAAATTTTGAAGTGCTCTTTTAGGCCTATAGCTGCTTTGCCTGATTCTTCAAGGATTGATCCTCCAGAGAGGTTTATTGCCCCAGATTCTCCAAAATCCACTATGGCACCTTTGGACAGTCGACCGTCTACCACTGTTCCTATCTGTCCTGCTGGTCAGGGTAAAAAGGTTCAGAGTAAAAAGGGTGACAATGGGGGTAGAGGGGCCATGCACCTCCGATGATCGATTTATTGAGGTCTGAGATTTTTCCAGTTTCCTATGATAGGAAGTTGGAACATTAGAGGCCTTAATGGCTTCTCTACGCAGCGGGCAGTTAGAAACTGGATTTCTAAGTATTTTTTAGGTTTGATTGGTCTCTTAGAGACTAAGGTTGATCAGTGACACCTTGCTTCAGTTGTTTCATATATTTGTCCTTCTTGGAAGTTCTTTTCTAATGCCACTGAGTCAATTGCTTGTAGAGTGTTGGTGTGTTGGGATCCTACTTTGTACAGTTTGATTAGTTTGCAGTCTTCTCCACAGTGGATCGTTTGTCGGGCTGCCAGATTATCAGATGGGGTTTCTTTCGGTTTGATCTTTATTTATGGCTCTAACGATCCAGGTGTTCGACG
This sequence comes from Boswellia sacra, assembly GCA_013180625.2. Lineage (NCBI taxonomy): Eukaryota > Viridiplantae > Streptophyta > Magnoliopsida > Sapindales > Burseraceae > Boswellia > Boswellia sacra. The sequence goes on from SNVD02008582.1 coordinate 58,702, forward strand.
ACAGTTATGAGACTTTATCAGAGCTCAGTCCATGGATTTTGGTGACTTACCTTGGTTGGCATTGGGTGATTTTAATGCGATTTTACGCTCTTCGGATAGAGTTGGAGGGGATCAGGCTTGGCATGGTTATATGGATGAGTTTGGTCAGTGTGTTCATGATGCAGCGTTGATCAGGGCACCATCTTTTGGGCTCCGGTATACCTGGCATAATGGGCAGCAGGGAGAGTGTACTATTCTTCAGACTCTTGATTGGAGTTTTGGCAGCGCTTTATGGTTCTTAACTTGGCCAAACACAGCTTCTGAGATTCTTCCACGGGATGCTTCTGATCACAGTGCTATGGTCATCAGGTTTGGAGATCAACGTAGGAAGACCTCCAGTCCTTTTAAATTTTAGAACTTTTGGGCTGACCGAGAAGATTTCTTGGAGATTGTTTAGAGAGTGTGGTCTACGCCTGTGAACGGGGATCCTATGTTTCGAATCACGCAGAAATTGGGTTTGTTGAAACGTGAGTTTAAGACTTTGCATGCCAAGGCTTCTAGTCACATCTCTAGTAGGGTCATTGAGGCTAAAGCTCAGTGGGTCGCGGCTCAGACTGTTCTGGATGAGAACCCTTATTCCCCAGATTGTATTTTGGCTAAGAGGGATTTTGCTAAGCAGTATTCCCAGTTGTGCAGGGATGAAGAGGCTTTCTTTCGACAGAGGTCAAGGATCCAATGGCTCTCTTTGGGGGATCAAAATACCAAGTTCTTTCACGAGTCTCTGATCCATAGACAAGTTAGGAATCAGATTCATCAGCTTGAGGATGAGGATGGTACAACAAGAGATCGAGGTGACTTAGGTCATCCAGCTGTGAGGTATTTTTAGAAATTACTTAGAGCTCCTTCTCGCCCTTCTCTTGTAGATGCCTCTCGGTTTTTCTCTGGAAGAGTTTCTGAGGAGATGCTGCCTTCTTTGGTGTGCCCTATTATTGATGATAAGATCAGGTCGGCTTTATTTTCGATTCCCAATGATAAAGCTCTAGGACCGGATGGGTATTCCTCTCTGTTCTTCAAAAGGGCTTGGGATATTATTAGTGTGGAGTTTAAGGCTACTGTGCGCTACTTCTTCGCGACTTGCCAGATGCCGAAGTGTGTTAATGCCACTAGGATTGCCTTGGTCCCCAAGGTTGAGTCTCTGAGAACTATGAGTGATTTTCGACCAATCTCTTGTTGTAATGTACTTTACAAGTGCATCTCTAAAGTGATTGTGAATCGGTTCAAAGCAGTCTTACCTGATGTAATTGGGAGTTCACAGTCTGCTTTTGTCCCAGGTCGGAGGATCTCTGATGCCATTCTATTGACTCAAGAGCTCATGCATAATTACCATCTTGGGCATTCGCCTCCCCGGTGCGCTTTAAAGGTGAATATTCACAAAGCTTTTGATACTGTCAGTTGGGATTTCATCCTTTTGGGGTTAAGAACGATTGGTATTCCAGAGTGTATGGTTCGATGGATTGCGACCTGCATGTCTTCTGCACATTTCTTGGTTGCTTTAAATGGAGAGCTTCATGGTTTCTTTCCCACCTCTAGAGGTGTTCGATAGGGTGATCCGTTGTCACCATACCTTTTTATGTTAGCCATGGAGGGTTTGAGTGGTATTCTTCGGGAGGCCTCTCAGCGGCCTGGTTTTCGTTACCATTGGAGATGCCAGCAGATTTCTCTTACTCATCTTTGTTTTGCAGATGATCTGATGGTTTTTTGCAGGGTAGATGTGGGCTCTGTTAGGGTGGTTTGTGCCACTTTGCAGGAGTTTGCAGAGCTCTCTGGTTTAGTTACGAATTCGGCCAAGAGTCATGTCTTCTTTTCTGGAGTCAATGATGAGGATCGAGCAGTATTGCAGTCCATCTTGAGTTTTCAAGTGGGGAGTTTGCCGGTCTGATATTTGGGGGTGCCTCTGATCAGCACCAGATTGTGCCTTTTAGATTATTTTCCATTGATAGAACGGATTCTGTCGAGGGTCAGGTTATGGACATCTGTTGTGCTGACTTATGCTGGCCGTCTCCAGTTGATTAAGTCGGTATTATTTTCCATCCAGGTCTATTGGTCATCTATGTTCATATTACCGGTAGCTGTGGTGCGGAAGATCGAGGGTATTCTAGCTGCTTTCCTCTGGAAAGGGACCTCTTTGTCTCATTCTGGGGCCAAAGTAGCTTGGGATTCGGTTTGCTATCCGTTGAAGGAAGGGGGATTAGGAATTAAGCGAGTGAAGGAGTGGAATCGTGCTGCTATTCTGAAGCATGTTTGGAGACTTCTTTCTGACAAGTCTTCCACATGGTCTTCTTGGGTTCATAAGGTACTCTTTCGGGGTCGCTCGTTTTGGCAGGTTCGGGTTACTTCTGGAGCCTCCTGGTCTTGGAGGAAGATTTTGCACAGTCGGGATTGGTGTAGGGGTAAATTTGTCTCTTGTATTAGAGATGGATGTGATACCTCACTTTGGCAGGATTACTGGTTGTCGCAGGGACGTCTTTGTGATTTGTTTTCTTTCAGGACTCTATCATCTATAGGTCTTCCCTTAGATACAAAGGTCTCAACTATTATTCAGAATCGGGATTGGGCTTTCCCTGATGGTGGGCCGGTCCTTGGACGGGTTTGGGACTCTGTCACCATCCGACCTATGATAGGGACTCCTGACCATATTGTTTGGAAGGGCCACACCTCTGGTATTTTCTCCATTGACTCAGCATGGGAATTATTATGGAGTAGACGATCAGTGAACTCCTTTCATCATCTTCTCTGCTTCCCTGGCCATGTTCCAAGGCACTCCTTTATTCTTTGGCTCGCCTCATTGGGTCGTCTTCGTACTATGGATCGGCTACGGCGTCATGGCATGTTATCTTCTTTGGGCTGTGTTCTCTGTGCTTCATCAAATGAGACTCACAATCATCTTTTCTTTAGCTGTCCTTTCTCGTCTTTTGTATGGGGGGAGATTTCAGCTAAGACCCTCATTGTTTGGCCATCTTTTGGTTGGCTCTCTCTACTTCATTGGGCTTCTTTTCATCTTCAGGGCAGGAAGAATTTTGGACATATCCTTGCACTTTTGGTCTTTTCTGCTACAGTTTATTTTTTATGGTAAGAGAGGAATGATCGTGTGTATCAACAGCGTCATCGAACTCGTCGTCAGGTGATTAACGAGATTTTTGCTTTGGTTCGCTCTCGGCTTCTAACCATTGAAGCCAAGTACGTGATCACTCCTCAGCTTCATGCTATATGGGGACTTTATCGTTAGTTCATTTTTTGAATTTATTTTGTTTAATTGGGCAAATGCGCCCTTTTGTTTTGTTGTTTATGGTGATGATAGCTTCGTTGTGGTTGGTTTTGGGCCTATGTGCCATCTTCTGTTTTGTTTGGGGCCTTCGGCTCTATGTTCCGTTTGTTTGTTTGAGGCCTTTGGGCTTTGTTATTTCCTTTTAGACTTATGAGTCCTAGGTACTCTTCTTGGGGTATGTCCCTCGTATTTTGTACTTTCTTTTTTCTTTTTATGTGAATAGTAATTTTTCCAAAAAAAAAGGTAAGAGATACATATTTGTTTGTGTGAATGATTTCTCTAGATATACTTGGGTTGATTTCATTAAAGAAAAATATGACACTTTTGATGTTTTCAGGAACCTTTGTGTTAAGCTTGAAAATGAGCAAAATAGGAACATTGGAAGGATTGTGAGAATAAGAAGTGATCATGGCAAGGAGTTTGAAAATGTTAGCTATACTGACTTTTGCAAATATCATGGAATTGATCATGAATTTTCAGCTCCTAAAACCCCTGAACAGAATGGCATTATGGAGAGGAAGAATAGAACTCTTCAAGAGATGGAAAGAGTGATGCTCAATTGTAAGAAGTTGACAAAAAGGCTATGGGCTGAAGCAATAAGCATTGCTTGTTATATTTCGAATAGAGTTTTTCTTAGACTTGGCACTAACCAGATACCTTATGAAATTTTGAAAGGAAGAAAACCTAATTTGAAATACTTTCATGTCTTTGGATGCAGGTGTTACATCTTAAACGATGGAGAACTGTTAGGAAAATTAGATCCAAGGAGTGATGAAGGAGTCTTCGTGGGATATGCTCAACATAGCAAAGCATTTCGAGTTTACAATCTGAGAACTGAGGCAGTCATGGAATCTGCAAACGTAGTATTTGATGACCTTGATGATTATGCAAAGTACTCACAAGAGGAAAACATAACCAGCTTCAGAGAAGATACAAAAAAATCAGATTCAGACAGCAACAAAAACGAAGATGCTATTATGAAGGAGGAAACAGCTGCTGTTACACCTGATGTAACAGTAAAATCTGACAACTCAGATTTGAATAGAAATTCAATCAGGAATGAAGATGAAAAGAAAGATCCACCCACATGGATTCAGAAGGCACATCCAACAAGTTCTATCATTAGAACACCAGATGGCATGATGAAAACCCAGAGCAAGTTAAGAAATCAAGTAAGGTTTGTATGTTATGTATCTTTAGTTGACCCAAAAAATGTGAAAGAAGCTTTAAAAGAAGAGGTGTGGATTCAAGCTATGCAAGATGAACTTAATCAGTTTAAAAGGAATGAAGTTTGGGAACTGATTCCTAGACCAGAAGGTACAAATGTCATTGGAACTAAATGGATTTTCAAAAATAAAACTGATGAAAGTGGCCAAGTAGTAAGGAATAAAGCTAGGTTAGTTGCACAAGGTTACACACAAGTTGAAGGCATAGACTTTGATGAGACCTTTGCACCTGTAGCTAAACTTGAGTCAATCAGATTACTACTTGCAATTGCTTGTTTGCTTGATTTTAAGTTGTACCAAATGGATGTTAAAACAGCATTTTTAAATGGCTATCTCAATGAAGAAGTCTTTATTGAACAGCCTAAAGGATTTAAAGATCCTAAACATCCTGATTTTGTGTATAGATTGCACAAAGCTTTGTATGGTTTGAAACAAGCTCCTAGAGCTTAGTATGAAAGGTTGACAAGTTTTTTAATCAACAGAGGTTATAAAAGAGGCAGCAATGATGAGACATTGTTTATCAAACATGCATCAACCTATTTTATTGTTGCTCAAATATATGTTGATGACATTGTTTTCGAATCAACTAACAAAAGCAAAGTTAATGAGTTTGTTAAGTTGATGCACGAATAGTTTGAGATGAGCATGGTAGGAGAATTAAATTTCTTTCTTGGATTGCAGGTTAAGCAATTGAATGATGGGATATTTATATCTCAATCAAAATATGCCAAAAATATTATAAAGAAGTTTGGGCTTGAAAATGCAAAACCAATGAAAACTCCTATCAGTACTAATATAAAACTTTGAAAAGATAATGCAGGAAAAGATGTTGATGCAAGCTTGAACAGAAGCATTATTGGCAGCCTACTATACCTCACAGCAAGCAGACCAGATTTAAGCTTTAGTGTAGGACTTTATGCAAGGTTTCAAGCAAATCCCAAAGAATCACATCTTGCAGTAGCAAAGAGAATCAGGTATGTACATGGAACATGTGATTATGGAATATGGATTTCTAAAGATATAAATGATTGTCTTGCAGGGTTCAGTGATGTAGATTGGGCAGGAAATGCAGACGACAGAAAAAGTACTTCAGGAGGTTGTCTTTATCTTGGTACTAACTTGGTTTCATGGCACAGCAAGAAGCAGAATTCAATTTCTTTATCTACAGCTGAAGCTGAATACATAGCAGCAGGGAGTTGTTGCACACAACTATTGTGGATGAAGCAAATGTTGAGTGATTATGGTATTGAACAGAAGCCTATAACTGTGTTTTGTGATAATACTAGTGTTGTAAATATTTCCAAAAATCCTGTTTAGCGTTCTAGAATAAAACACATTGATATTAGATACCATTTTATAAGGGAACTAGTAGAATCTAAGGTAATACACATTGAGCACATCTCCACTGATAAACAATTGGCTGACTTGTTCACTCAGACATTGGACACAACAAGGTTTGAAAATCTATCAAAAGCCTTAGGTATCTGTCAGTTATATGAGTGAACACAGTATTATGTTATGTTATTCATATCTGTAGTATCATAAGTTTTCTTCTAAATTAACATGTTTGAGATAAGGTATAAAATTTATAATAGATACTGAGTTAAAATGAAAAAATACAGTAAGGGCTACCAATATATGATGTGTGAAAGCCATCATTAAGAGTAACCTCAGGGTATCTAGGAAATATGTTGAGGTCACCCACTCATATGAAAATGGCTACCTCTATATTGTGTGAAAGCTACTGTATTAAACTAGTAAAGTTTCCATTGAAGTCAACTTTTGTGTGTGTAAGAAGCATGCTCAAGTTGTCCACTCAATAGATTCAAAATATGCTCTAATGTGTGAATTACTCAGCTCCAAAAATATGCTTTCTTAGAATGAGATATATGATAATTCAGATATTACTGTTATGATATTGTTAACTGTGTTCTGTTACGTTTTTCATAACAATGACCTATGTGTTTATCTTAAATATAAGTCACTTGTGTGTCCATGTGTCAAAATTTTGCCATGTCAGCATCGTTGAATTAAGAGGGAGAAGTCTCAATGGCTGGAATCCTTATTCTATTAGTATTCCTTATTTGAATATAATTCAAATTTGAATTGATGTGTTTTGAAGGAGTTATTAAACAGTTTTTTTTTTTTTTTGGAAAGGAAAGTCATTAATTGATTTTTGTTGAAAATCAGAAATTCCTTAAAAATCAGCCTAGTATATATAACAAATAGTATTTGGGCTTCTCCTGTTCATATAATCCCTCATCCACAGTTGCTTCCCTGCCCTGCATGTTGGCTCTTTGTTTCGGTTCTGAAAAATCTTCTGCAGTTTAGAAACCCTAGCTATGGCAACCTCAAACTCGACAGCCAGTGCTTCTTCTTCAAACGGCTCTAGTCACGACAGTAGTAACAGCAGTCAGTCATCTCCTATGCAACACAAACAGGCAACAAGTGCAGTCGATCCAGCCATCAGTGAGGACGAACAAGTACCAGTGAAGAAGATTAAGGAGAAGGTCAAGCCAAAATACAACAAATTTCTCACGGCTGCAGTCAAATAGAAGTTTGATAAGGTTACTTCATAGAGGAAGCTACAGTTAGAAAGGCCTGTGAAACTCTCAGACTTCAACTCATATGGTGTCAGTGAGATGATTGAGTCCAATTACTAGACTTGAATGGTATCAAACTTTCTTCCTCCTATAAAAACTCTGATTCAGGAATTCTATGCTAATATTTCAAGGGCCATTGATGATCCTAAGAGTTTTCATTACCATAAGGTTTACTGTCGAGGGAAGTTTGTGAAATTCTCTCCCAATGTCATAAACTCTTTTCTAGATATTCCAATAGGCAGCATGCATTCTGTAGATGAAGAGTTTAACATGGCTGAAATAGTTAAGGAAGTAACTGGTCGAACAGATATCGAATGGAAACCCTGAGATGGTCTTGACCAGAAATATCTTAGGAAGCAATACCGAGTGTTACACAAGATAGCCCAGTTTAATTGGCTTCTTTCTTCCCATCAAAATCAGATTCGGGAAGACAGAATGAAACTTCTCTTTGTCTAGGAACTAATAGACCAGTAAACTTTGGACTGTTAGCATATAGAACAATAGTTCAAATTGGTTCCTATTACTCTGATTACTACTTGCTTGTGTTCCCCTATTTGATTCAAGGCATACTTGCTCAGAAAAACATTCCTGTGAGCTCTAGTGAACAGACTGAAATTCTGTCTAAGTCTATTACCAGAGGATTCCTTCAAAGATTGCATGATCAAACTGATTTACCTGCACCTGAACCTAAACCAACAAGAGTCAGGAAAAATCAATTGAAAATTGTTGAAGAAAAACTTGAATTGATCAATTCTGCTTTGACAGATATTCTGTAGGATTTGAAAGACATCAAACACAAGTAATCTGTGTTGGAAGCTCATTTTCTAGGACGGCCTCAATTTACAACACCACACTCCATAGAACATGAACCTGAACCTGTGATTCCAACAACACCAACTGATGACATACCAGAAGTCACTGAACCTCAACATAAGGAAGAAGCTCCAATTCCATCAAGTCCTGTTGCATAGCCTACTGCTAAGAAAGACAGAACAGAAGCATAAAAGCCAAAAGAAAAATCAAACAAGGCTTCTATCAAGGGATATAACAGGAAGGGAAAGAAGAAAATTAAAGTGGTGAAGAAATCATCTGATCAGAAGAAGCAAAAACCAGACAAATCAGCTCCCACTTTGCAAGATGAATTTGATTCAGATGTACAAAAAAAAAACAGATTTCGGAATGAAACAGACCTCACCACTTGCTGAGAAAGAATCCCTGGATATTCTTGTCCCTGCAGCAGCTAAAGAAGAATCTTATCCACCATCACCCCCTCTTCCAGCAACTGAGTCACCACTTCCATCTTCCCAACCACATGCTCAAACCACTGAAACAAGTGCAAAAAGAATCGAGAAGGAGATACACAGAGTAGTTACTGAAGTTACTGCCACTTCCTCAGATACAACTGAAGCTCCTCCAGCAGCAGCTCCTTCTGTACCAACAGAACTAGTTAAAGCTCGACCAAAATAAGTTCCATCTGATCAGTCAATCTCTACTCCTAAGCGCCAGTTTAAACATGTGGCTCGCAAATCCATCAAACGCTCTGGGAGCTCTACCTCACCACCTGTCCGAAAGCCTCCCAGACTTAGTTATATTTTGGCCACTTGTGCTAAAATCAAGGGGGAGAAGATCACATCAAGGCATCAAGGGGGGAGCACTTGGCTGGCTTTTATTTTTTTTCGGATTTTATTGCTACTTTATTTTGCTTGCTAAACTATTTTTATTTTGCTGTCATTTTTGTTATCTTATTCTCTCTGCTTACTAATTTTGTTTTTGTGTTACTTGTTTCTCAAAGGAATAAGTAAGAAGTGAGGGGGAGAATGAACTATCTTTTATATGTTGTGGCTTGTTGCATTGTGATAATCTTCCCCATTCAATTGAATGAATGTTGTAGATGATTTTGAGTGCAGCTGTGTTTGACATATATTTCATTTGTTCTGCATCTGAGTTTGAGTGTACTAGTGAAACTTCACTTAGTACTTTGATCAGTCATATATCTTGTGACAGTATGCTATTATGTGATTCACAACAGTTTTTTTTCTGATTATTTCTTTGCATGAGATACTTGTCTGATTCATGATTCTTGATTACTTACAGTGATGTCTAACTTATCGTGAGATGTTCTTAGAAACAGTTCAGTGATTTCATCACAAGTTGCCAAAAAGGGGGAGATTGTTGGTGTTAACGTAAAACATGTGTCATGCACATGTTAAGTTTTTGGTTGACTTGTGATAGAAATAAGAAAAGTATTTTTGATTCCTATTCTACTGTTTCTAGATGATTATTATAGGAAGTTTTTGATTCACAATAAATATCTTTATAGATTAGGATAATATTTCTTGTATCCTAATCAAAATATAAGGATATTTGATGAGTCCTTGTTACTTTAGGAGTTTAACTATAAACACTTCCTATTTTAGTTTATCCTATTCCTAATGTGATCTTGTTTGAGATATTTACAGGATTTCTAAGAAGATTTTGGCTAAGACCTCTCAATATATACTGAGTTATCGCATAGTTGTGGAGAGTGAGCTTTTGTGCATTATATACTGGGTGTGTTCTTGAGAGAGTTGGTCATAGAAGAAAGCTTCAATGCAAAAGGAATGTCTTTGTTACTTTGATTTATTGAGTCTTTGTTTCATGTATGAGTGTCAAAACTCGTACATGAATTGTTGATTAAGTCTGAGTGAGTTAGTAGACACTTAAGATAACTTGAGGGTTGAGAGTTTACGTACTTCTGTGTCAGACATCGGGTGTTATGTGTAACTTAACAGTATACTGTTAAGTTATCTGTGACAGAGAGTGAGCAGTATCACTAGTGTTTAGGATCTTTGCGAAGATTTTGTTTGTCAAAGATTAGGTCAGTGTGTGAGAGTGAGTCAGCACTGTAAAAGCTCCTAAAGATTGTACAAACAAGAACATAGTGAATTGCAGCTCTATAGCTGTCCGTGGACATAGGTTTTTATAACCGAACCACGTAAAAATCCTCTTGTGTCGATTTATATTACAGTTTACTGTGTTGTTATTTATAACTGCATACCTCCAGAACTTTCAAAACCTAATGTCAGTAATTAAACCATAATATTAATTGATATTACGTTCCTTTACTATATTATGTTCCTTTACAATGTCATCCATTACACTGATCATTAAACCCAGTGAATTTCTCACTTGTAACCCAATATGCCACATTTTTATTAATTGATTACTAATTAATTTATTCCAATATTTCAATTTCCTTGTCAATTGTTCGTTAATTATATCATTTTTTAGTTTAATAAATCTCACATATTCGTAAGAAATATTGGAATATGAGTATAAACAACCTCCATTAGTTGTTTATTTCCTATGCTCAATATCATGACATAATTGTTGGGACACTTTTACATGTGAATCACATCTTCATGGCAAATTGATAACTACGATAGAAAAAAAAAACAACAATAACACAACAAAATTAATTACTCAAACAAGTACAAAATATTTGTTTCAGAAACTTAATATCACAAACATTTATCTTTTCTTTTTTCAATATATTTATGATTATTCATTATTCTTTTAACTTTACAAATATACAAAATTATTTTCTTAATACAATATATATATATATATATATACTGCTTTCTTATCTTTTTTCAATAGATTTGCGATAAAGCCCATTGCATACTTTTCATAAATTCTATGGTAAACATATTTCATCTTAAGAAGGGTTATATAAACCCCTATATATTTCTTTAGACGCTTCTTCCAAATGTATGCATTATTTAAAATCTAAGATTTAAATTTAAATAATCATTTTCATAACTTGATAATGAGTGTGTATAATGAATAGAAATTTATTAGTAGATAAATATTTTATTGATTGAAAAATTTCAAAAATAAAAAATTTCGTTGGAAGCTATAGATGAGTTATTAATACAAATTGTAATTTAGAAACAAATATTTAATAATTAGACAAAAGGGTTAGTTAATTGTTTTTAAGAAAAATCTGATAATAAAATATTGATCATCTATTGTTAAATTCTAAAAGTATATTTTGAGTGCATCTGAAAGAAATACCCCACACTTTATCCTATCAAGAGTTGATAATTTTATAAATCACCCATATCATTAGTATTTCTTATTATTGACTTTATTTAAATAGTTTGTAAAAAAATTTAAAATAGTATTATTATTTTTTAAAATTAAGTGTTTATTAAATAACATTATCTTAATGTCAAAATTAAACGTTTTTATATTTTTAACGATAAAATAGATAAAAACACCTAATAACCAGTTAGATTTAATTTTTATTATTCATCTCTTTTAACCATTATGTTTTCCTTTGTATCACACAATCATCTAACTATAGAGGTGCAAAAATAAATTAAAAATATATGTACAAAATCAAATCCACTATAAGTTCTTAGTAAAAACTATCATTAATTTTCATCTCACTCATATGAGAGAAGACACTAAGTGTATTGGCTGAAAGGGAACACGTTGAGATGATATGGAGGAAGTGTCGGCTGCGGTCAAATATTTAAACCTTAGATAAGGCTTAAACACTTGACAAGAGAGATGCACATAGCTCAAATATCAACTTGGTAAAGCAGCACACAAGCTCAAATCAATTTAGTAATGCAGCAGAATAACTCTCGATAGTAATAGAGTTATCAGTAGTATAAATACAACATAACCTTATTGTAATCATCATGCACTGCATGTGCATGGACTCAATTTTTTGAGTTTTATGCTAGCTCTTATGAGTGATCAAATTCGGAGAAATTCAGTAATTATTAAATATACACAAGTGTTATTATGTGCAGGGATGGAGCCAGAAATTTTATCAAGGAGGGGCAATAAATTAAAGAGCAATAGGTATAAGAATTTTTCTCAAATAATAAATATGAATACTTAATAAAAGTTCATAAAATATTTATTGATCTATAACTGTCCACGACGCTTTTTTATATTTTGAAAGCGTTGTAAAATGATTTCATTTTCAATACTACTAGCTATATCTTTCTCTATATATACAATCAAACTATCATTCATCCATTGGTCATTCATCCGATTTTGTAATCGGTTCTTCACAATATTTATAGCTGAAAATACCCTCTCCACAGTAGTTGTAGCAACAGGTAGGATCAAAGCCAAAGTCACAAGCATGTAAACTAGTGGATATACCTTATCCCTTTTAGTTTCAACCATACGCCTTGCAAGATCACCAATCCCTTTCAATCCTGAAAACTTAACACTAGAACGCATATCCATAATATAAGTATCAAGTTGAAACTCAAGTGCCATAAGGTCTATTGTAGAGAATTCTTTAGGATAAAATTATACAAAACATATAAGTTTTTTCTTATCAAAAGCAGAAAATGATTCATTTGGACATAGACATGCCACACAAAGAAGTAACTCAGTGTTAGCCTCATTAAAACGATTATTCGACTCTTGAAGTTGCATATCTAAAATGGAATAAAATAGCTCAACACGATAATGATGCAAGTTTGTGATTTCTTGAGCTTTGCGTTGTGATCGCCTTGGATTTAGATACACATCCTCCATCTTTGGAACATGAACACAATGCTTGACACAAAAAGAAGTAACTTCATCAAGCAAAGAATCCCACCAACTTTCTCTCATTGTTTGCAACCGTTGTTTGCACAATCTAACCAACACATCGCATTCACAATATCTTGATCCCTTCTTTGTAACGCTTGTGACAATTCATTTGTGACACCCATTATATCTTTCATCAAATGAAGAGTAAACACAATATCAAACGATTGCATCCACATTAGCAATGCCTTTGCTTCATAGTTTTGATTATCATTTGTTCCATCATCAGTAACTATTTCAAGTACATCAATTATCGCTGAAAACATATGAATTATGCTCACTAAAGTACCAAAATGTGAACCCCACCTTGTATCACCATAACGTTTCAATGTAGTCTCTTGATTTAATCCTTGCCCACTTGAAAGACTATAATCATTGAGTGCTTGGATAAGCTCAATAGCTCGTTTCTCTTGAAGAATATCATGACGTTTAGATGATGCCCCAACAACATTCACAATATTAGTAACAACACTAAAAAGAGTATCAAGATCACCATGATTCATTGCAACAGCAACTAACGCTAATTGAAGTTGGTGAGAGAAACAATGAATATAATAAGCACAACTATTCTCATTCATAATTAATGCTTTAAGACCATTAATCTCACCTTTCATATTACTAGCTCCATCATAACCTTGCCCACGCAATCTAGAGATGCTTAATCCATGCCTTGAAAATAGGTTATCCAGTGATGCTTTAAGTGAAAGAGTAGTAGTACTAGCAACATGCTCAATTCCTATGAACCGCTCAACTACAAGTCCATTCGAATCCACATAATGTAATACTACAGCCATTTGCTCTTTCATTGGTACATCCCAAGATTCATCAACCAAAATGGAAAACAATGCATCATCCATCTCTTTAACAATGACATTAGTGGTCTCAACTGCAACAGCTTTAACAATGTCTTTTTGAATCTTAGGAGATGTCAATTTGAGGTTATCAGGAGCATTTTTCAAGGTAACAGCTTTAATATTATCATTATGATCAGCAAGGAATTGTAAAAGTTCAAGAAATTTACCTGGATTGCATGAATCTTCAGATTCATCATTACCCCGAAAAGCAAGGCCTTGTTTTAAAAGAAATCGAACGCAATCAACGGAAGCAATCAAACGAGTTCGATACTCACTTCGAGCTCGATCCAAATGCTTGGAGAAAAATGTTTCAATATGTTGGTTTTGATTCATTAATGCTTCACAACTTCTCCTAGCTTCATTGTGAATACTAGTGGGACCTCTAATATGTTGTCTAAGCTTTTCTTTCTTCTTCCAATTGGAAAAGCCTTCACCCACAAAACACTCACAACCTCTTTGATGACCCATTTGTGGCTTGAAAGATAACAATAAAGACAAAATGCCACATTCTTTGCTATACTATACTCCAACCAACCGCGGTATTCATCAAACCAAGAATAAACAAATCATCTTGAGAGTTGTCCAAATTTTTTGAAAGGAAACTCATGGTCTCTAGGTTGACATGGACCTTTTTGCAAGTATGCCCTTCGAACTTGATCTCGAATATTTAGATTATAATCTAAAATCCGAGGTCGTAAACCGGGGTCTGTAGGAAGATTAGATAAAATGGTTTCCACATCATCTTTTGAACCATCTTGATTTGAACTATCTTGATTTGTCTCTAATGGAGGCGGTGATGTTGACTTTCTTTTGAAATATTTCTCCATCACTACATCAAATTAAATAAAATAGCATAGTAAATAAAAGTTTAACAAAAAAAAAATGACTTTGCTTTTTTTTATTATAAAATTTCAAAGAAGATGTAGAAGGTTAGAATGAGAAATAGAAAGAGAGATAGAAAGAAAGTAGTCAAATAGAGAAAAAGAAAAAAAAAGATGGAAAAGAGAAAATTAGAAGGACAAACTAATATTTATTAATTCATATTCAAAATCTACAAAACATAACAATCAAAAAGGCTTTTATATTCAAAAACCTTAAAAGAGAAGGGAAAAAAAAGAAGCACATAACTTAAGATTAATTCCAATTTTAAGACAAATTAAAATCTTTAAAGTATATTTAGCTTGTCCTACATCACAAAGTAGCTAACATAAAAGCAAATGACAAATACAACCAAACATGGTCCAATTAAATTTCAAATGGTGGTCAAAAATTGTAATTACATCTAGAACTAATGATGGTCCAAATTTCATGTTATGCCATTGGTCTTTTCAAATTCATTTAACTCTTTATGTGATTATAATCAAAATAAAACATTTCAAGAAAAAAGCCATAATAAATCAAGGAGTAAAAATAAGAAATAAATAGGAAAATGGAAGTGAAAACTCAACACCATGTGCATTTTGTTTTAATTTTTTAATTCTAATAAACTAATTAATATAAATTTAGTTAAACACATATATACAACCTATGTCTAATTCTATTATTCTAATGCTAACCAATAAATTCAAATATAAACACAATAGATTTTAAGTTTATAATCAAAATAAAAAAGTTCAAAGAATCCCTAATAAATCAAAAGCATTCCTAAATAAATAATAAATATGATAATGGAAGTGAATAAAACTAAAATATTTAGCCCTTAAATTAGAAATTTTATTTACCTAATTATTTTTTGTTGAATGGAATTTGGGGAAGAAGAGGTGAAGAGAGGTTGAATGTAGCTTGGAGCCTTGGACGCAGGTTACTGTTGCTGGAGTTCACTACTTTCCTTTGGAACGGCGTGTTGAGGAAGACTGGAGGTGGAGGAAAGAGAATGAAGATTTTATTTTACTTGTTTTTAAAGAAAAAAATATAATTCTTTTAAGTCTTTGTTATTTGTTAAAGAGGAGTCATAACATATGGGCTTTAGTTGTTCTTATTTGTACTAGGCTTACGTTTTAGTTGTTGTTATTTGCATTGGGCTTTAATTTTTTTTTTTAACTTGGGTTTTACACTTCATATTTGGCTATAAGTCTAAAAGTAAATAAATATTACAAGCAGTGGCAATATAATCATTTTACAAATTCATATACATATCATTCAGGAATTTTCAAAAGCCCAGGAGGGGCAACAAGCTCCGTCCCTGATTATGTGATTGCTTCATATTTGAAATAATTCTTTTTTGACTTCACATTGTCCTCCCTAAATTCTTAAGTTAACTTATGTGTTATCCTAACTTTATATTAACAGTCTGTTCAGTTCTAATACAATGGAATTTTTGAGCTCGAAATTCATTGTGCATGCTATCAATGATTGTTATTTGAATTATACTTCGGTTTTTTATTTAATTTTTTTAAACAAATTTTTTATCATTCATTTATGAATATGGATGAGAAGTGATGGCAGGTAGCCATATTTAATACCAATTCATCAACTCAAATATATATATATATATATATATATATATATATATATTAGTTTATTGATGAGATTTTAATAAAAATAATTAACAGGGTAATAACAATAATGAAAAGTAATCAAAATCAATTGAACAGAAGTGATTAAGGTTTTGAAATTATAAATATAACTTTAATTATTAGTTGAAAATATAGAAATCACCGTGGACGAAAAGAGCTCTTCTATTGTTGTCCATCCCACCGAAGACACATGACACGACACCTAACGGGGGATATGGGAAAAATTTGTCACCCAGTTCCAGTAGAATTGACACCCATTGAAGGAAATGGGAAAATTTGTAAATCATTTCTAGTAGAATTGGATTACCAATAATAAAATTAAGATGTGTGAGACTTCCATTTTCTTGATATCTTGTTTATATATTTATTAATTTCCTCCAATATTTTATCCTTGATTGATGATTAATTACATAATTTAATTAAATGAGCATAATTTTAATAATTGACATTACCATATGTATTGAAATATTGATCATAAGAAATGAAATGGACATTAATGGAGTTTCTATATATATTATATTTAAATGTCATGACATAATTGTTTCATGTTGAAGGATAAAACTATTTTTGAGCCCACACCTATTAGGAGGTAAAGTGGTGATGAGCACTTACATATGTATGCTTAATAAGAGTTTAGTTCATCATATTGCATTAATAGTGTCATTAAATTCCTCAACTTAAGCATATTTGTAGTCTTTACATCTTTTGAATTAACTTTCTTTTAATTTTGATTTTGTTGTAGGTTCGGTAAAATGGGCATAACTTTTTATTTATAGATCAGAATGGGGCAAATCTTAATGTTTTGAAAAGATGATTAAATTATTTACATGATTGTATTTCACAAGCATCATTAAATTCGGGCTCTTAGTGGACCAAAAATGGGCTTGAAGTGAACCTCATCTACAGTTTCGACCCAGCCTGACCATGCCTCAGTATTTTGACCATATCTCTCAAAATACGTATCCAAATCATATGAATCGAGATGTTCTAGAAAGCTGAGAGAAATATCTACAACTTTCATGAATACATGTGATCAAAATTCTCAATAATTCAATGTCAAAATCAGTGGTCAAAGTTGGTTCACCTAATTACGCCAATTATCAACAAAATATTTAACAAATTTTCCTTTGTAATTTGACAAGTTTGCCCATGAATGTATCTATAAATAGAGGTGCCTTATGACCCATTGGGGCATCTTGGCCTTGGCTGGGATCACTTGTTATTGTGCTTTTCTCTCTTGTGTTTTGCTCTTTTAATATTATTAATAAATTTCTTTTTCTTGCACTTTGTTTTCTTCCTTTTGTAATGTCTTTCTAATTTCTCTCTTGCTAAGGTAACAGGGTGAAACCCTTGATATAAGAATAAGGATTTTCTAACCCTTTGATATGTGCTTAATAATCGTAATCTTTGTTATTTATTTTATATGATTTATATTTATTTCTCTAATCAATCTTGACACCACTCGTAAGGTGGATGTCTTAATCCATTGTCAACAATCCTTGAAACATCAAATGCTTGGATCCTTTCTAGATGTCGTATGGTTATTCCTTACCAACAAAAGTCTAGTTAGGAACCTTGATTTGTTGTAGACATATGGTGATTGGCACATTGGATGCTTGAACCCATTTACAAGAAGTGGTATAAATATTGGTAATGAAACAAATGTAATTCACATAACTACAATGGACTATTTATCCTTATTTGATATATCAAGGGCGAATCCCCTAACCTTAACTTTCATTGTTATTGTGTTAGTGTCTCTTACTTGTGTAATTTAAGTATTCTTATTTATTATTTATGAAATTGTTCCTTTATTTGCTATGGATGGTTTTACCACCTTTTGTTTTTGCTTTACATTTGAATGGTCGGTAGTACCGCCTACCATCTTTACCTTTATTTGTTAATATCATCTTATCATTTATTTACATTATTCATATCTTATTTGCTTACCTTATAGTTTGTAGCGCTAAATCCTCTTCCTCGTGGATCGACCCAGGTCTCACCGGGTTTATTACTTCGACACTCCTATACTTGGGAGATAATCATTTTTCGGATGTGTCAAGTGGAAAACTAAACTTGCATGTATAGAAGCCCTTTGGCCTAACAGTTTAAGCTTTTTAGGTTTGAATCTTCGAATTTCTTCACTAAAAAGTCAAAAGGAAATTATATTGACCCACATAAAAAACCCAAAAGAGGTGTGACCTTGCATGTGAGGAGGACGTAATGAAGGATGATAATACTATTGTGTGTTATCGAGCTATAAGAACACAAAATAAATAAATAAATAAAACTAAAGTAACAAGAAGAAATATGACATAAATATTATTTTTCTAGATATTTATGATTATCCATTACTCTTTTTAAAATGAAAATCGAAAATATTTTTTTACCTTTTTTTCTTGGATTTTAGGTAGAGTCTAAAAATTAGAATCTTTTTCCCCTTAGAAAATTGAATATATCCTAGATTTTTTTTTTACAAAGTTGATAAATAAAGAAAAGAACTTAAAAAAAGACAATAAAAAGTTGAATAACATGTATTCTTTATTTGGTGAGAAGGATGTGGATGGCATTTGGGAAATAATTGTAGTTTCAATAGAAAATAGTTCCACTCTAACCCTATTTCATGCCAGAATGACCCTATATGCGTTTCTAACATGTTTCTTGACATCACTTTTTGCTAGAATACACTATATTGAATTTGAAAATTAAATTTTTTATTGACTACACTTTTATAATTGTGGCAAAAGAGTATATACAATCAATAGAGACCAAGCAAGAAAATATATTATTGAATAAAAAATTTGTTTGATATTTTAGAAAATAGAATATAATAATTAGAAACATAAGTTAGTTAAGAATTTATTTTTTATCTAATAAATGTACTTAGAAATAAGTCCCAAAATTTATGTTAGTGTTGGTTAAAGTCCAGCCACTACAAGAAAAATGCTCATATTTTGACAGTTTTTGGCCGCCAAATATGTATATATTTGGTGGTCTTGAAAGCGCCAACAATGGCACTGCCAAATATGGTCAATTTGGCGGTCAGTCAACCTACCAAATATGCACCTGCCTATACTTGGCGGTTTTTGGCCGCCAAGTATAAATAGTTTTAAAAATTAAAAAAAATATATACTTGGCAGTTTTTAGCCGCCAAGTATATATTTAATTACACGTAGAGTGGAAGAAATAGTGAAACAATTGAAGGACCAAAAATTGATTCTCAGAGATTGAATCTGTCAGTTGATTTAAAGAAGTTATCCATAAGATTTAAAATCATTCATCATTTACGGGCATCAGTTAAGAGAAAGTGTCTAGCTGAAACAAAGCTGTGGTTATAATTCTGTGACACAATAACAACTTTGGTCCACAAAAAAGAAACAAGTAGGACAAGGTTATTCAAATCAGCAAGTCCAACAGATTAATAATCCCTAAATTTTAATTCCTGTAAGTAATAGCACATACAAGCTTTTTACTGGTTCAAGAAAATACAGATGATTTGAGAAGTAACTGGTATTACTGTATAGAATATAATATATGTAATAAGTTTAGAGGACCAGACTCTCGATTTACCTGTAATGAAAGAATAACATTTACAGCGTTATATAACTGCTTTGCATCTAATGGGCTGCCAACAATCTGTGAGGGTAATCTTGATAATAAGAGAGCAGCCTGAACAGGTTAAAGAAGGAAGTTAGAATGAATAAAATAATCACAGGAGTTCCTGCAATTTGGTTAACGATTACCTTTAAATCCTCTGCTGTGCAGTC
This sequence comes from Boswellia sacra, assembly GCA_013180625.2. NCBI lineage: Eukaryota > Viridiplantae > Streptophyta > Magnoliopsida > Sapindales > Burseraceae > Boswellia > Boswellia sacra. Next base: position 78,576 of record SNVD02008582.1, read on the forward strand.
TGAGATGGGCCATATATGAACTCGACACTCGACAGTACAAAACAAACTCGACACGCGAACTCGACAATCGACACTCGACTATATGAGCTCGACAACCGACACTTGACTATATGAATATTTATATAGCTATATATGGCACTCGACACTCGCTATATATGAACTCGACACTCGACACGCGAACTCGACAACCGGCACTCGACATGCGAACTCGACAACCGACACTCGACTATATGAGCTCGACAACCGACACTCGACTATATGAATATTTATAGCTATATATGGTACTCGACACTCGACTATATATGAACTCGACACTCGACTATATATAAACTTGACACTCACTATATATGAACTCAACACTCGACTATATGAACTCGACAACCGATAATTGACACTACAAAACCAACTTGACACATGAACTCGACACCACTCTAGGGTTTCTGTATGAAAAAACCCTAACCCACAAAATTAATGAAGACAACAACAAAGCGAAATGAACACTTACCAAGCCAATCTCTTTGGTTTTACAGATGAAGTACAAGCAAATGCCTATAACAAGCAACATAAAACAATCAAAATTAGCTCAAATAATATAAACAAAATTGCGGGGCTGCTGGAGTCGCAGGGCTACTAGAGTCGGTACCTCGCGGGGCTGCTGAAGTCGGTACCTCGCGGGGCTGCTGGAGTCAGCTGCGCGATGCTGGAGTCGGTGACTCGCGGGACTGCTACTGTCGGCGCGAGGCGGGGCTGCTGGAGTCAGCGAGTTGCAGGGCTGCTGGAGTCGGTGCCTCGTGGGGCTGCTGGAGTCGGCGAGGCTGGAGTCGACGATTTGAGCTACAATGAAACTGATTTGAGAAGAAACATGGAATCATAGGAGGGATTTGAGAAGAAATCGATGTGAGTAGATGATGAGTGGGTAAGGGAGTAGATGATGGCGGCTAGGGCAAAAGAAGGATTGAAGGAGTAAACAACGGTGAACAAATGGGAGGGAAATAAAAAAGGGAAAGAGGGAAAATATAAAGGTTTTTTTTTTCTAATGTACATTCATGTCCCTTATTTTAAAAGTGATGAATGAAATTATTGAAAGTGACGAATAATATCAAAAAGCAGGGTTGACTTTCCAGACCAGATTATATTTCTCACTTATCTAAAAAACCACCAAATAAAAAATTTGCAAAGTGACAAATATTTAAAAAATTCTTGTAGGCGTAGAAACTGTCCATCTTAAAATAGGTCATATACGTTCAAGTCTGCATGAGCCAAGGCAGTAAAATTTTGTGGCTTTTTATTGGAGTTGTGCTTTTTAGCCGCCATTGATTTGCTCACTAGCTCAAATCTCCAATTTTAAAGAGGATAAGAGAAATGTAATAAAAAGAAAAAGAAAAATTGGCCTCTGTTGATGAACCTTTTAATTCCTTCGGTGTATTGCCATGATATAGAGTCGAGCAGCTGCACCAAGAGAATAGGTCAGTGGAGTCCTCGACTGGGTACTCGGCCAGTAGATCCGCTAAAGCTTGCCCTTTCGTCGCCTCTTTCAACTTTTGTCCGATATCATTGAATAATTTGTCAAATATCATTAAAAAAAATTTCTTAATTTCTTTTTCACATTGTAAATTGATCATTTGAACGTGATCGAACAACAATGTAATTTTGATTGTGATAGTTATGGCATGTTTCTATCTGCTCATAGATGATAAATTATTATTTTCCTCATCATTCAAAGTTTCATAAAATGGAGAGCAGATGCTAAATTATTCTTGTCTTATCATTCAAAGTTTCATAAAATAGACAACATCTGTTAATTCATAGATTACTTGCTACCCTTTTTCCATTAATGTGTAAAAAACATATAATAGTTTAATATATGAAAAAAAAATCGATATATATTCATAGAATTAGGATACTACTAAATCTTTTAATTAGGGCATCAAGCATTGTAATTGTGGGTTGGACAATATCAGCCAATCTTCAATCTGATAGTAGCCTTCTTCAATCTTCATCATCATCATCATCATCATTATTCTTCCCAATTTTACATAAAACAATCTGGTCAGGCCCCTCGTGGTCACCCAGGAGTGAGAACTCATCCATGATCCATTGTCCATGATGTTGTGACCCCTCATTCTCATAAATAAAAAACTTCTTCAACCCAACCACTGTCTCTGTTGTGTCTTCGACTTCGTCAGGATCGCACACTTCACGCCACGCCCCCGACTGAGTTGTTCTGCAAATTGTTGAATCTTCTTCCGATTCCTCCTTCAACTGAGTGAAAAAATACAAAAAGTCATCCTCAAGCAACATCCCTCTTCCATATAACTCCCATAATTCCCAGGGTTCTTGAGACCCATAAACATCACACTCATCTACAAACCCACGAGGGAATGGCAAGGGATGAGGGAATGGCAACCCGTTCACTCTGATATAGAGATAATCACGAAGCAGTTCACAATCAGAGGGCAAAAAGCGGTAACCCAGAGGAGAATCAAAGCGAGAGCTTGGTTGCATTTTTGGTTGAGAGAATATATTATTCTTTGACGAAGTAGATGATAATTTAGAGAAATGAGCAACTTATACTTAGCTTGAAGAGTAAGTCAGTCCAGACTAGGTTAATTATTTATTTATTTATAAAAAACCTAAAAAAAAAAGAGCCGTTGGATTGTGAAGTTCAAATATGTATGACGCCCCCTAATATTGCATTCGAATTTGATGTGAATTTTGGAGTCATTTGTTGTGAGTTTTGGAGTCATGCTATAATACACTCATATAAAAGTTGAAAACAATTAACAATAGGAAAAAATTCTATGTTTCTGCATTTTTAGTTGTAGAGAAGAAAGGCTAAAAGCAAGCACATTCTGAAGTCAACTAGTTATGAGGTAAGAAATCGCCTCAAATTGTTTTCACTAGAGGCTTCCTTTCAGCTAGGAAGTGCATGTTCTTTCAGCTCGATTCTATTTCCATAATTTCTTATATGTTTTCACTTTAAGAGAGTTGAGAAAGTATGAATCATGCAATTTCATTTTGTTAAATTCTATAGTAAACATATTTTATCGTAAGGTAGGGCTCTATGCGCACGCCCAAACAATTCTTTAGACCCCTTCTTCAAATATATGCATTATTTTAATCTAAGGTTTACATTTTTAATTAATCAGTATCAAAATTCTGACAATAAGTATATATAATTGATATAAAGTTATGAGTAGATATATATATTATTGATTAAAAAATTTGAAAAATAAAGGGTTTGTTTGAAACCCTATAGATGAGTTATTAATAAAAATTATATTTAAGACCCAAAAAAAAAAAACTAACAATCAGAAAACTATTAGCTAATTTTTTAAAAAAAAAATCTGGTAACAAAATATTTATCTTATCAAGTGTTAAAACCTAAAAGTTTTTTTCTAAGTGCCTCTAGCTCCAGACTTTATGTTATCAAGAGTTAATAATTTTGTTAAAAGTAGTCCTTCACCTGATAATCATTTAGATTCTTTATTATAATCTCTTCAAACCATTATGTGTTCCTTGAGATGTATTACACGATCATCTAATTATAGTACTGATGAAAAAATGAACTAAAAACATATTTATGTAATCAAATCCATCATAATTTTTTTAGTAAAAAAGTCTCATTTGATCTCACAGCAGGTGAAAATTGTTGGTTGACAGGCAAACATGATTAGATGATCCGGAGCAAGTGTTGGCTGCAGCAAGATGATTAACCGTTAGATAAGGGTGAGATGCTTAACAAGAGAGAAAGCTTAGTAAAGAAAAAGTGATCAGCAGTACACGTAGCTTATAGCTTATTGTAATCGTCGTTAACTGTGATGCTTGGAGTCAAATGTTGAATTTTGTGCTGTTACGAGTGATCACATCCGGAGAAATTTAATGTTCCAATTGCTTTATATATCTTTCCAACGATTCTTTTTGGAGTCGCATGGTCTTACTCAAATTCCCTACTCAACTGTGTTAGCTTAAGTATATAGTAATTGTCCGTTCAATTATAATACCATGTGAGAATATATTAATTTGGTTGAAATTTTGAGGTAGAAATATATTGACATGCTATCGATAAAATAGAAATCTAAAATTTAATTTAGTAGTGAAATTGTAATAAGATGGAATTTTCAAATCACATGTAAACCAAATAAAATAGAAATCTAAAATTTTATTAATGAAATTGTAATTACAAAAGATGGAAATGCAAGATCAAAATTAATTGGTTACAATACAAGTCATTGACATTATGAAACTACCGACTATAAACCAAACCCCCCATTATACCCATTTACCGTCTGATCATAAATATTGAAGAATATAGTACTCATAATATTGAAGTTCATGACAATACATTCTCATTTTTTTATGGTTTGTTTATTAATTTCCTTCAGTATGTCATAATAGTTTATTTATGATTAATTATTGGACTTTAATTAATTAAATTTGCATAATTTTAGTCACTAAGTATTGAAATATTGATCATAACAATATATATGTATAAAATTAAATATCAGGACATAATCATTTTATTACATGTTGTCATAACAAATTGATGACTATGAAAACATAAAAGAACAAAAGTAACAAACAATAAATAAATTGAATATTTGTGACAATTATGAGAAACATAAAATAATTACATATCACATATTATTTGTCTTTGTTTTTTTCACAAGATGTTTATGGTTATTTGTTTTTTTTTAAACGGTCGGGCTAGACCCTAGCTTAAGCCTAAGGGGGGTCGGACCCCACCAAACTTAAAACATTTTATTAAGTTTTTTTAAAAATATTATATTATATAACTAGTATGTATTGAGTTTTACTATTTTAGCTTTCCTAAATCTTTTACAAAGCTAATTCGTGTAAATATATAATTGATATTTTAATTTACGGTCCACAAATTTTTTGTTTTTATTATATCTAATTGATAAAGTATTTTTTAAATAAGAAAATAATACTTCCTAATTAAATAATTTTTTTGTATGTATTAAATAAATAGGATAGTAGTGAATATTCTCACTCTTCCCAATTTTCACAACAATTGTTTTTCAGTTATGCACACAGTCAAGATTAGGCTTCACAATAAAATAGATGATGAATTTCTTATTGGCATTTTAGACGTTGCATTATATTTAAAAAGTAATTTTAGAAAAATTTAGCATGTAATCAATTATTTGACATATGAACGAATATCAAATTTCTTTTTAATTATAAATGATTAAGTTAATATAATTTTAATACAACTATTATATCTTTTTCACATGTTATTGATATTAATATTCTTATTTTTATATTTTATTATGTGATTTTTTATTGATATATTTTTTGAACTTCATTTATTAATTTTTTTAAAGCCTAGGCCCTCATGCAAAAATCTAATCCTACGTCTGCCAATAACAATAAATGAAAAATATTATGATAACGTCGATTACTTATTTTCCTTTAGTTTAGATAGATCCTACTAACAACATGATAAACATATGCATCATGCTATTTACCCCATCAAATATTTTTCTTAATTGCAATTTTATTCAAAACCAAAAATACTTCAAAATTAAAAAAAATTGAATCTACTTTCGATTTCTTTTAGCCTTAGGAAGTCTTTTACAGCCACATAGATAATAATGACTACACAAAAAATGAAAAATGATAAGGGCGAGCACAGTTTGTTTGGATTGCTTTTGGTTGAACCCAAAAAGTAAAAAGTTTTTCAGGATCAAATTACAACTTAAATCAACTCCTTCATATGTAATATACGTAATTACTAAAAATTTAAATTGATTTTTTATTTGAATTAATTAGGTAGACTCATTTCTCATTCCATTTATTTTCCCCATTTTTTTATTTACAAAGATTTATGCAAAACTAATATCACTAATTAAACCATAGTATTAATTGATATTATGTTCCTTTACAGAAACTATTCTTTTCCTCATTTAATTAAAGTTTTCAAAAATAGACAATATCCGTAAAATTTATAGATTTATTTGCTGTTCTTTTTTCATTAATGCATAATAAATATTTAATAGTTTAATATATGCTAAAAATTATCGATAGAAATTTCATAAAATTAGAACTATAACTATCTTGTACAGCTTCAAGCGGATTATTATTGGTGGGTTTGCACCCATATCAACAACTCTTCTTTATTGTAGCCTCCTTCATCCTGTTACTTTCCTGTGAAAAATATAGCGTACTGAACGCAATTGAAACAATATATATTTGATTGAAAATTAAATTGGTAATCAATCAAAGTTGACACTAGTTATTTTTGAATAATTAAATAATATCAGAATGAATTTTTCAAAATCAGCGAAAGATGATATTGGCATTAACAAATGAAGACTATTACCAACTAAAAAAAGAGTATATCACATGAGAAATAATTAGAGTAGAAAAGGTAGAAAATGCTATATCTTACGGATGCCATGTCAATATGTATGGATGAGTTTGTAAGAGTAGTTTGTAATAGTAGTATTACTCCTTTGAGTAATGTTATTCTTATAAACTACTTTTACAAACTCACTCATACAAACTGACATGGCATAATATGATTTGATAAATAAATATAATGATTTAATAAATATATGCTAATAATAAATAACATTAATTAAAATAAATGATGTGGTAATCATATATGAATATCATATTTGTTTGTGTAGATGAGTTTACAAAAGTAATTTGTAAGAGTAGTATTACTCTTTCTGTTTTTCCTTGCACCGTGTTTTAGGGCCACTAACACTAGGGACTAGTTACTCTTTCTTTTTTTCCTTGCACCGTGTTTTAGGGCCACTAAGGACTGGTTTCTCGGTAGTGGGTTGTTAATTTTTATTGCTATCATTACCCTTCGCATTAGAATATTATAATTAAAGTGAAAAGAACAAGAAAATGCCTTTGTTTCTGATTGGAAGAAACTAAAAATTAACATAATCTAATACTTACAAGAGTAGTACACTTATTTATTGTTGTATTATAGTTGTTTACAAATTTGAACCTAAAACTAACGAAGGTTTGGAAATTGATGATAGTAAATTGGCTTCGAAAGTAGTGCCATGGATCTTCTTGTTATTGTATATGGTTTAACTGTATATGTTGCTGGTTCTTTCACCAAACACTATTGACCAGATTGCGTCTTCACACTATGGTGACCAGATGCCACTTGATAATGAGAATTCATTAAGTTTTGATGTTTCAAGGTAGTTTAGTTGCACAGAGCAAGTACTTATGCTTCCTTATGTTTGGTTTGTTTCTAAATCCAATAGTAAAAAAAAAAAATAAATAACTAATAAATTTGTACCTATTATTAAAACGCAGTATTTACGTAAAGCTATTGCACCTTTTAATTTAAATAATAGCAAAGATGATGGATCTATAGTTTATCCTAATCTGCCGACTTTTTATAAGATTTTAATCTTTAGATTTGAATAATATTATCAAAATGGTTATGTTTATATAACTGTACACCCCTCCAATTTTAATTCACATAATAATAATAATAATAATAATAATAATAATAATTATTATTATTATTATTATTATAATTATAATAATAATTATAATAATTATAGGATTAGGTAATCGAAAAATGCAAAGTACTTAAAGCATAGAAGAGGGGCATTAAGATTTGTCATGGGACCAACGGACGTTACTGTTTGTATTCACCTATTTCTTTATTGACTCCGTGTTTGAGCTCCAACCTGCACTCTTGGTTTATTATTAATTTCCTCCAATATTTCTTCTCTTTCCTTTTATAGTGGATTGATATGTGATTAATTATATAACTTAAATTAAATTTTAGTACGCTTAATAATTAACATTACAATATGGTATTCAAATATTGATAACAGGACGTGAAATGGCCGATTATGGTGTTTGTCGGTAGTAATATTTAAACATCTTGAAATATTTGTTATTTATACTTACAAATGATTTACCAAATATTCATGACAAATTGATGATTGCGAGAATATAAAACATCAACAAAATCAAGTAATCAAACAAATATACAAGATTTGCATAGTGAGAAACCTCAAATAATAACATATCACAAATTATTCATATTTTATTTTTTCACAAGATATTTATGTTTCTTTATTATTCTTTCTAACATAATTACATAAACATTCATAACAGATTATAGGAGACACATGTGATGCGTGCTGCTGCATGGATTTGAAAGTTTAATTTAAAATTTTTCCATGTAAGACTCATTCCTAGTTTGGTGTAATTGATCAAATGTCAATATGAGAGATCCGTAAGTAAATGGAAAGTTCTGTCTCACTAAGTTTTGCAGTTAACCTTGTTCATCTGTGCCATGGAAGCTTTATTTGATCTGTGTACATACCATATATATGTGAAATTGTGAATGATGTAAATGAAAACCTCTGACAGGTTTACAACTCAAATGGTTTCCCTATACCTTCCCCTAACACTCTTGGCCAGAATATTAAGTTAATTCAACTTTGGTCCAATTTGTGATTCTAGAGTTTTGAATGCATGAGTGACAGCACACAAAAGGACTACATCCAAACCTAGCCATAATTTGTAGCTTTTCCACATGTACTTCAAAATTAACATGCTATACATGTAAATCAAAATTAATAATGAAACCAAATTAGATTGTACTTAACAATGACAATCAAATTAAATTGTTATTGTACATTTCAAGTTTAGTTCATTTAGTTGGGAGCCGCCAACTCATTAAACTATAACTCAACATCACGAGGAAATCAAAGCATTTCTATTGTTACCCACACGCGAAGGCATAAGCTTATTAGGATCTTGATTGTTACACATGCACCCACCTAATAAAGAATGTTGAGATGGAATTAATACGGTTGAGGTTAATGACAATTCATTTTTTTTTTAATTTTTTGATTGGTTTATTTATCAATTCCCTCCCATCTTATTTTTTGATTGACTTATTTATTAATTTCCTCCCATATTTCATCCTAGTATAGGTTGATGATTAATATATGACTTGAATTAGATTAAGACATTACAACATGTACAATTAAAATACAATATAAGAAATGAAATGATATTAATGGAGTTTGCATATATAGTTATATTTAAATATCATGAGAAAATTGTTTTATGTTTACATGATATACCTGTATTCATAACAAATTGATGACTATCAGGATATAAAATTACAAAATGTAACAACACGTAATAAATTAATTGAACAAATATAGAATTTTGGAACAATGAGAAACCTTAAGTAACACATATCGGATATGTTATTTGTCTTTTTTTCCTAAGATATTTATGATTATTTGTTATTCTTTTTGACATGGAATTTCATAATTTTTTTTTATCTTACTTTTCTTCCTTGGAGTTTAAATAGAGCATATATATTAGATTTATTTTTTTTCTCTTAAAATCTATGCAATATAATAAATTTATGTGTTATGCTACATGCTTTCGTGCCCCATCAATGACTTAAACAAATCCCATTATTAATATTTTTCCTAACTACAATTTTATTCATAACTAAAATTACTAGAAATGAAAAAAAAAAGAATAAAATTGTATCTACCCTAAAATTCGTTTGTTTTACAAAGTCCATAAACAAAGAAAAGAATCTAAGAAGAAAAATAAGAATAAGTTCAATAGCATGTATTATTTACCTAGTAAAAACAATTTGAGAGGCATTTCTAAAATAATTGAGGTTTTGTTAGAAAAGGAGAGGGATATTTTGACACAATTCATTGACATAATTTTCTAGTAATTGCTCTTATCAAATCCAATAATTGAGATTAAAGTTAAAAAGTTCTATTTAATACTATTAATTCATCAATCATTTCAACCATTGAATTTTGTAGATCAATGGTTAGAAATTTGTATCTAATTTTATATAAAAAAATTGTGTCAAAGTATCTTTTTCAATTAGAAAATTGTTCCAATCTCAAGATATTTTATACCAAGGGTGGCACTAGATGTATTTATTTCTAAACATTTTTCTTCACATCTCTTCTAAATATAAATATTGTTTAAATTTGAGAATTAAATTTTAATTCACTATATTTTTATAATTGTGAAAAAAGAGTTTATATAATCATTATAAATTTATCAAGTATATATATTATTGAAACCTAGATGAGATACTAAAAAAAATTAAATTTTCGAAAAATTAAAAAAATCTAATAATTAGAAACATGTTTTACAAAATAAATAATAATGAATGCACTTAGAAAATAAGTCATAAAATTATTTTTTGAGTTTCATATTATTGTGTACAAATTAACCATAACCCAAAAAACAAAACAATGCAATCATTAATAATCATTATGTTATCAAGAGTTAATAATTAATTTTATTGGGGTAGTCTTTCACTTAATAATCATTTAGATTCTTTATTATAATCTCTTTTAACCATTATGTTTTTCTTGAGATGTATTACGCTATCAGTCTATTATTTAATTTCGGTGATGCAAAAATGAATTAAAAATATATGTATGTAATCAAATCGACCATAATTTTTAGTTAAAAAAAATTAATTTCATCTCACTCATGAGCGGCACTAACTGTTGGTCGAAAGGCAAACACGATGGGATGCTATGCAGGAAGCTTTGGCTGGGCGCTGAGACAATTAACCATTAGAGATGAGACCGAACGTAACTGGAGGATGCACATAGCTCAAATATCAACTTGGTAAAGGAAGTTGATAATGTCACGACTGATCATATCAGGAATTTTGTTATTGCTTTGTCTTTTAAATGATTCGTTTTGGCTATACATCGTCTTATTTAAATTCTTAAGTTAACTTATATAAGTTAGCTTAACCCTATAGCAAACTGTCTGTTAAATTCTAATACAATGTGAAAACATGCTTTGATGGAATTTTTTAGAAAGAAATTCTTTGTAATGCTATCAATATTTGTTATTCGAATAAGATGAAATTGCTAAATCATATCTATACAAGATAAAATAGAAATCTAATATGTATTTACGAAATTGTAATAACAAAGATGAAAAGTATAAGAATCAGCTAGAAAGTTATTAAAACATTCTCAAACTATAAATTTTGCTGATCTTGAAGGAAAGTGATTAACTACTCATTAGAGTGCATGACAATAGATTCCCATTTTCTTTTTCAGTTGATTCTTTTATTAATTTCTTCCAATATCTCATCTTAGTTGATTATGATTAATTATATAAATTTAATTAAATTAGCATAATTTTAATCAATAATATTATAATATGTATTGAGAAATATTGATTTTATAATATATATATATATATATATATATATATATATATATATCATGACATAATCGTTTTTATATATTTTTATGTGATGCACATGTAGTCATAACAAATTGATGACCATGAGAATTAAAAAAAAAAAAAAGTAACTGACAAGAAACAAATAGAACCTTAAAATAACATATAACATATTATTTGTTTTTTAAAAATATTCATGATTATTCATTATTCCTCATAACATGAAAATTCAAAAACATTTTTTACCTTATATTTTCTTGGATTTTAAGTAGAGTCGCTGTATTAGAATTTTTTCCTCTTAAAATCAATGCACATGATGAATTTATGAATCATGTCATGCTACATAAATGCCCTCATCAATCAGGGAACGAACCTTGTTTTTAGTCTGTTTTTTTAATTGCAATTTTACTCATGAATAAAATTACTACAAAACCAAAAAAAAAAAAAAACTGAATCTATCCTAAAATTTTCTGTTTTACAAAGTCGATAAAGAAAGAAAAGAAATTAAAAAGAAAAAATATATACTAAGTTCAATAGCATGTATTATTTACTTCATAAAAAGGATGTGGGTAGCATTTAGGAAATAAAATAATTGGGGATTTGTTATTTTATACCAAGATGGCACTAAATTCTAAACATATTTCTTCACATGTTGTCTTCTAAATATACACCATGTTTAAGATTGAGAATTAAACTTTTATCCACAATACTTTATAATTATGACGAAAGAGTATATATAATCAATATAAATTCAGCAAGTAAATATATTATTGAATAAACCTTTTTTTTTGAAATTTTAGATAAAATTTATAATAATTAGAAATATATGTTCATTAATAATTTATATTTTTTATATAATAAATGTACTTAAAAAATAAGTTCTAAAATTATGTTTAGTGCTAGACATATTAATCCTACACTCTCTCTGATCAAGGGTAGACCATAACCATCTGAAAATAGGTCATGCAAGTATGGGTGAGCCAATCCCAGTAGAATATCGCTTTTGATTCTTATTGTGCTAATTTAACCTAATTGATTCGCTCATTAGCCCACATCTCCAATTTTACAAAGGATAAATACACGTAATAAAAAGGGAGAAAATAAGAAATATAATAGGATAACTAATGCCTAAGATTACTCACATGAAGTGATCAAATCATGACCAAATCAAAGTCAATAACTTATTCCTAAAGAATAGGACACATGATCTGCACAATTTTTGCATAGAACTCTAACATTCCCTCCGTTAAATTGAATATTGGGAAATATTCAGTTTTCCCAATATTCAGTTTAATTCTCATGCAGACCCCTCCTTCAAACTGGATCTCCAATAGTGCAAACTCCAAGCAACTTCCTAAGCTTCACAAAACTTGCCAATTTGAGAGGTTTGGTGAAGATATCAACCACTTGATTTTCACTTCTGCAGTAAACAAGATCAATGATTCCATCTTTTGTGAGATCACGCAAGAAATGATATCTCACATCTATGTGTTTGCACCTTTCATGTAAAACAGGATACTTTGAAAGCTTAATAGCTGAATTGTTGTCACAAAATATTTGAATAGAACCTAGTTGCTTGAATTGAAGTTCCTCAAGAATCTTCCTCAACCAAAGTATTTGACATGCACAAGAAGTTGCTGCAACGAACTCAGCTTCTGTTTTTGACAAAGTGACTATTGGTTGCTTCTTTGATGACCATGAAACTGCTGTAGAATCCATCATAAACACATATCCGGATGTGCTTTTTCTGTCATCCAAATCTCCTACATAATCACTGTCTGTGAACCCGAACATAACAGAGTTCTGTTTTGTTTTATAAAATAGAACATATTCAGCAGTATCATGCAAGTAACGTAGAATCCTTTTTGCAGCTTGTAGATGAACCTCTTTTGGACTTTCCATATATCTGCTAATAAGACTGACTGCATATATTATATCAGGTCGAGTTGTTGTTAAGTACATCAAACTTCCAACAATTTGTTTGAAAAGTGTACTATCAACTCCTTTGCCTATAGGATTCTTCACAAGGTTTAATCCCAACTCAACTGGAGTTGTAATCAGGTTGCAATCCTTCATCTGAAACCTTTCTAAGATCTCTTGAACATATTTCTTTTGAGAAATAAATATCCCAGTAGTTGTTTGCTTAATTTCTATACCAAGAAAATAGTGCATCATACCAAGATCGGACTTATCAAACTCCTGCATCATAGACTCCTTAAATTTCTCAAACATAACACTATCACTTTCGGTATAAATCAAATCATCTACATATAGACATACCACAACCATCTTTCTTTTATCTTCAATTTTTATGTAAAGAGTATGAGCATATGGACACTTTTTAAAACCTTCCTTCAAGAAATAAGCATTTATACGACTATACCAAGCTCTAGGTGCTTGCTTTAGTCCATATAAAGCCTTTTTCAATTTATAAACTTTATGCTACTACCTTTTATAATATAACCAGGAGGTTGATCAATGAATACCTCTTCTTGTAAGTCTCCATGTAGAAACGCTGATTTCACATCAAGTTGGAAAATGGGCCAAGCATTTTGAGCTGCTACTGCAATCAACAATTTGATTGTATCATGCCTCGCGACAGGAGCAAACACCTCCTTGTAGTCCACGAAAAACTCTTGTTTGTAGCCTTTAGCCACCAAACGTGCCTTGTATTTATCAACTTCACCATTTTTCTTTAACTTTGTCTTGTAAACCCACTTCTCACCAATTGTTTTCTGCCCTTTTGGAAGTTCAGTCAATTCCCACATATTGTTTCTCTCAATGGCTGTAATTTCCTCATCCATAGCCTTTTGCAATTTTCGCTCTTTAATAGCTACTTCAAACATTGTAGGATCACAATATGAAAATAGGACAAAATGTGTAAGTGGATCCTCATTATCAAATCCTGGCACTTGATAATATGACATCCATGCTGGCCTTCTTTTAACTCGTTGAGAACGAGAGTCTTCTGCAGATGTTTCTGTTACGACTGATATAACAGGTTCTGTCGCTTGCGATGTAACAAAGGGTACTGGAACTGGTTCTGCTATTGTTAACGTTGTTGCATTTTGTTATTGCTACATTTCTTCATTTTCACCATTAAAATCTGCTGAAATTTTCTGTCCAGATGTATTGTTACTCCACAACCAAGTTTTCTCCTCATCGAAAACAACATCACGGCTAATGATAATTTTCTTAGTAATAGGATTGTACAACTTATAAGCCTTTGAATAATCACTAACACCAAGAAAAATACATTTTCTGCCTTTATTATCTAATTTCTTTCTTTTCTCATCTGGAACATGGGCATATGAAATACACCCAAACACCCGAAAATGATCAACAACAGGTTTACGCCCACTCCATGCTTCTTCCAGAGTTATATTTTGAAGAGGTTATGTAGGACACCTATTCAAAATGTGAACACTCCAATTAATTGCTTTAGGCCAAAAGCTCTTAGAAAGATTGCTCTGTTGTAGAAGACTTCAGACCATATTAAGAATCGTGCAATTCTTTCTCTCACAAACTTTATTTTGTTGAGGTGAATAGGCTACTGTCAACTGCCTTCTAATTCCATGCTTGTCACAAAAATCGCCAAATGCTTGTGAGTTATACTCTCCACCACGGTCAGTGTGCAAAACTTTAATTGGACAACCAGCTTCATTCTCAACTAGTGCTTTGAACCTTTGAAAATTTGCTAAGGTTTATGACTTTTCATGCAAAAAATATACCCAGGTTTTTCGGCTAAAATCATCAATGAAGGATATAAAATACCGTTTAACTTCATTGGAAAGTGGTTTTATCGGTCCACACAAATCTGAATGCACTAGTTCAAGCACTCTCATTGCTCTCCAAGCCTTCCATTGTGGAAAAACATCTCTATGTTGTTTGCTAACAACACAATTTGCACAAATCTTTGAAGGAGATTCAAATTTTGGAAGTCCTACCACTATATTTTTTTATTACAAGTGTTGTAACCCAACAAAATTGAGATGACCATAACAGTAGTGCTTTAATTGGACAACCAGCTTCTTTCTCAACTAGTGCTTTGAACCTTTGAAAATTTGCTAAGGCTTCTGACTTTTCATGCAAAAAATATACCCAGGTTTTTTGGCTAAAATCATCAATGAAGGATATAAAATACAGTTTACCTTAATTGGAAAGTGGTTTTATCGGTCCACACAAATCTAAATGCACTAGTTCAAGCACTCTCATTGCTCTCCAAGCCTTCCATTTTGGAAAAACATCTCTATGTTCACTACAAGAAAAGTAAGATACAGCAACAGGTTTTTCGCAACGCGCAGAAATGCACGTTGCTGAATGATACTTTTCACAATGTGCATTTCTTGCGTGTTGCAAAAAACTGATGAAGTTAGTTTTTAGCAACGCGCATGGAAGGCGTGTTGCTAAAAATTATATTTCGCAACCTTGAGAATGTGCATGTTGCTAAAACTGATTCTGCACGTTGCAAAATGTCTTAATTTATTTTTTAATTTTATTCTTAGCTTATTAGAATTTTTAATCTTTGAAATAATTTAAAGTTAAAATTTACATAAATAAATATTAAGAAATTAAAATTGCAAGATAAATAGTTCATTTATTTATTTAAATAATTATCAATAAATTTTAATAAACAAGATGCATAAATAAAATTTAAAAATAAATATAACCCGTATTTAAAAGTCAAACCCTATTTTCATTCATATTTTTGGCTTGTCCATTTCCAAATTGGTCATTTTAACCGATAAGGACAAATATGTAAACCCCTCAAGACAAAAATGAATCTAAAGACCCTCTTTGATCTTACTTTCCCTCTCCCTGTGTTTTCACTTGCGCTCTTGGGTTTACGTTTGGGTATGAAAGTTTCGAGCGTGAATCTCTTTTGATCCGTGAATGTTCATGGATTCAAACCTCTCTCTGGGCGGCCTTGACTTTGATTTCCACTTTGCTTTCTACGACAACTTCTTTGATCAAGTCTTGAGGATAGAAATCTTGCCTGATTTGCCTGAGACTAATTTCGGTGGCGATGCTTGCTCCACCATCGCTAATTGGGCCCGCAACTGCGAAAGACGGAGAGAAGACATTAAAAAGGACTCTGGTACACCTCCAACTTTCCAATAATTTTGTTTTGTTGTTGCTGTTGTTTGATGGCTTAATACTGGATGGATGGATTTGATGCTTTCTATACCTAATTGTATAATTTCTATATTTTAAATTTAAATTGAGATCAAGATTTCTATGTATTGGTGCTAAGGTTTGGCTCTGATTGATTTTGAAATCGAGATTTTAGGCGTTGATGTTTTCGTACACCATTAGGTAAAGATTTTAATAAATTAGATTTTTGGTATTTCTAATTCCATTGTGAAGTATGTCGATATTAGTTTCTCCTAATGTGAATTGCTTTTTTTTATTTTTAAATTTCTCATTTGTCTTATTATACTATTAGGTCTTCTTAGACAATCATTACAAATTCATATTGTATAACGAGGCAAAAGAATTTTGTTCGATCAAGTTATCAGTTCACTGCATTGTGAACAAAAAAATAAAAAATGAAGTAAAAGCCAGATTGTTATTGTATGAAAATGAGTGAATAGATTACATTGCACTTCATATAGACTCAAGAACACGTGAAAGCATTGTTCTTAGATTCACGGTATCTCACCTAGAATTACGGTAACGACTAAAGCTAAACATGTGAAGATGAAACTGATCATAATACTTGTGCACATGGTTTGCAAGTGGACCGAGTTGTTACATGGGTTAGCTTCATGTGTTGTGAGTTGAAGATGCATGAGGGAGGTGAGTGAGCTGCATGACCATTGGCTAATTTGTGTCTGTATGTTGTTAAGAACTGTGAGCTGCATGTGCTGAGGTTAGTCGTGGTGTTGCAAAAGTGAAGCTACACCATAGTGGCATAACATAGCAATAAATTAACAATAAATGGTAGTGGAGGCCACCAACTTTTTCAGCTAGGACTGAGAAAACCAATCAAATGAAAACAAAAGTGAGATTGGTAAAGTGAAGTTGAATTCTTGATCACCTTCAGATATTTATCTAAAGTTGAATTATTCCAATTTGGTAGGTTTTAGTAGTCCAAGAGAGCAAAGAAAGATTCAGAGGAATTTGGAAGCTACCTACTGGCGTCGTTATTGAGGTGAGAGGTTCACATCTTCATAAGGATTGGCAGAGCTTCATGTTTTGTTAACTCTTGATTGATCATTTGAAATGCAGAAAGTCAAGTAAATTAGTCACTCCACATGTTTCTTATACATATCATTTTTATTATTATTACTTTGTTCTTTATATAATTGCTTATCTTTGTATATCTTTAAGCCTGACTTGATAATTAAGTACTATTGATCGTCAATGTTTTCAATAGGAGTTATAAAACATATATAGATATCCTTCTGAAGTTATATCTTTTATTAAAAAAAAAATGACAAAAATGTATGCTGATTTTTCTTCATGAACTTTCATTATGATAAAAAACTATTTGAATAAACTAAATAAACAAATGGGCTAGTAATCAATGAAACCCAACTCATCAAATTTGATTGGAATTTTACTAAGTGAATTATCAGTCAACATGAAAATCTACGCCACTTTTTAGCTAAACCTACATGCTTGGCTATACAATTTATATATTATTGTATATGTGTTCAATACAATAGGAATATTAATTAATACACCATCAAACACAATTTATTGTCCATAGATACGTTAAAAATAGTACATACTCATTAATATCTCCATTGTACTTATATCAAGAAGATTAAAGATCTCTACATGGTGCTATTGCATATATTATCTGGTTTTTAATGATTAGGTTGTAGCACTTCTAGCTTTTGATCAGTCTCATGTTAAGATTAATTACAAGCTTGCTATCTATTCGTATTTGGAGTGAGATTAATGTACAAATTACAATTAATTTACATATATAAGAGCGTGGTTGTTATCACTAGTATGATGTATAATGATTCATGACTCAAAATCCCAAGACAAATGATTGAGTCCAAAATAAAGAAACGGTAATTCTTCCCAAGGCACAATTAGGATGCTTACTGGCACTTGACACATCCGAAAAAGGATTGCCTCCCAAGTATAGGAGTGTCGAAGTGATAAACCCGGTGAGACCGGGGTC
This sequence comes from Boswellia sacra, assembly GCA_013180625.2. NCBI lineage: Eukaryota > Viridiplantae > Streptophyta > Magnoliopsida > Sapindales > Burseraceae > Boswellia > Boswellia sacra. The sequence continues at coordinate 96,940 of SNVD02008582.1, forward strand.
GATCCACGAGGAAGGGAATTTTAGCGCTACAAACTATAAAGTAAACAAATATGATATGGATGATTCAAAGGGATGGCAAGATAATATCAACAAGTATGAGTAAAGAACAAATTCTTAAACAATAAATAAGAATAACACAAGAGAAATTCACACAATAATAATGAGAGCTAAGGTTAGGGGATCCGCCCTTGATATTTCAAATAAGGATAAACAACCCGTTTTAGTTATATGAATTATATTTGCTTTGTTACCAATATTTATACCACTTCTTGTAAATGGGTTCAAGCATCCAATGTGCCAATCATCATATGTCTATAACAAATCAAGGTTCCTAACTAGATTCGTGTCGGTAAGGAAGAACCATACGACATCTAGAAAGGATCCAAGCATTTGATGTGCCAAGGATTGTCTACAATGGATCAAGACCTCCACTTTACGAGTGGTGTCAAGATTGATTAACAAAATAAATATAAATCATAAAAACAACATAAGATTATGATTATTAAGCACATATTAAGGGTTAGAGAATCCTTAATCTCATATCAAGGGTTTCACCATTTCACCTTAGCAAGAGAGAATTTAGTAAGACATTATAAGAGAAAGAACACAAAATGCAAGAAAAAGGAAATTCATTAATAACATTAAAACACAAGAGAGAAACACAATACAAGATCCCAGCAAAGGCCAAGATTCCCTAATGGGTCACAAGGCACCTCTATTTATAGATACATTCAGGGGCAAACTTGTCAAATAACAAAGGAATAATTGTCAAATATTAGATGCACCAACTTTGACAATTAGGGTGATTAGGTGAACCGACTTTGACCACCGATTTTGACATTGAATTTTTGAGAATTTTAATCACATGTCTTCATCAAAGTCGTAGATATTTCTCTCAGATTTTTAGAACATCTTGATTCATATTATTTGGATACGTATTCTGAGAGATATGGTCCAAATACTGAGGCATGGTCAGGCTAGGCCGAAACTGCAGATGGATTCACTTCAAGCCCATTTTTGGTCCACTAAGAGCCCGAATTTGATGATGCTTCTGAAATGCAATCTTGTAGATAATTTAATCAGCTTTCCAAAACATTAAGATTTGCATCATTCTGATCTATAAATAGAGAGTTATGCCTATTTTACCGAACCTGTAATAAAACCAAAATTAAGAGAAAGTTAATTCCAAAGATGCAAAGACTACAAATATGCTTAAGTTGAGGAATTTAATGACACTATTAATGCAATATGATGAACTAAACTCTTATTAAACATGCATATTTAAGTGTTCATCACACCCCCCAACTAGCTTATTGCTAGTCCCTAGCAATTAAAGCGTTATTATTTAGAAGTGATTTATAGAATTTTACATCCAAGGTGGTCATTATTGCACTCTCCTTGATTTTATTCAAATAAACAAACTCTGAACCGATTTTTTTTTTTTGATGACTCATGTTCCCTTCAGTCAAGATATCAATAAACCTTCTTTTTGTGCTCAGTCGACACATGACTATGGGGCTTATTAGAAAGAAGCCATATCGGTTCTAATATTTGTTAAGGCTAACAACTGTAGGTAGGGGGCATTCATTTAATATATATATATATATATATATATATATATTTTTTTTGTTTTTTTTGAAATAATGCATCTTTAACTCATGTAGCGAGCCTTAGGCTAATGACTCCCAGACCAGTTAGCCTTAGGGCATTAGGTGTTAAGACACCCCTTCGAGCTTAACGACTCGGGTTGTCGATGCTTTATTTTTGCTTAGAAACTTGTGGATAGTGCAATGTTCAATCCCATTAAGCTTTCTCCTTAATCCATGTAGCGAGCTTTGGGCCAATAGCTCCCAAACCAGTTGGTCTTAGGGTATTAGGTGTTGAGGCACCCCTCGGGCTTACTTGCTCGAATTAAGGAGGCTACAAGACTAAACTTATCCACAATTGCTCTTTTTTTTTTACCCTTTTTTTTGCTTTTTTTTTTTTTTTACTTTCCCCTTCCTTTTGTTGTTGTCCTAAACAAAATTAAAGAACTCAAATATTGCAACATTTCATTTCGCCACCCACAATCATGCATCAAGGTATGTGTGTGTGTGAAGGAAGAGGTTCATGAATACTTGCTTAACGAGTACATAAGCACACAGTTTATTAAATGATAATGTTGTGAGAGTTTATAGATTTGAATAATTCAAAGTGAAATGAATAAGACCTCCTTGTTATAAAATTCAAAAATCAAGACTAAATAATATCAAGTTAGCTAAAATGAGTTCACAAAATCAAAATAAAATGACAAATTGGTTAGAATGGGTTTCAAGAGTTCAAACTGGTCCTCCCTACTCTGCCATTCCTGACCCAGAATGCGTCTCAAGAGGATTTGAACTCCTTACACCCGCACTCTGAATCTAATTACTAACTTGCGTTTTTTTTTTTTAAAGAAAAAGAAAATTCAAAACATAACTTATGTCTACTATCCTTCCCCCGCCAACCAGAATGCAACACCTTGGTCCTCAAATGGTTAAATGTCGAAGAAGCTAAAGAAATAGGATCACTACCTGAAGCTATCTGTTATTCAAGTAGAGATGAACCTGAAAAGACAGTCATAAAATAAAAGTAAAAATAAAAGCACAAGAAAACAATTTACAAACAGGAGATGTTCAGGATCCAATGTTGACTTTATTGTTTTGGGCCCTCCTGCCCAAGGTTAGATTTAGTCTAGTTGGGTCAGGTTCATGACAATCACGTCTGTGTAATGTTTGTCAACTAACCTCACCGGAACAAGAGTTCAAGAAACAATTGATTGTCCTCCCGCAGTGTGGGAATAAATTTTGTTCTAGAGGGAAAAGAAGGAAGAGCATCTAACAATCAACAAAACTTATTAAAGGCTCAAAGAAATTGTTAACATTCAACAAACCTATGGGTTTTTGATGGAGGTTCAGTTGGGCCCAAGAGGCAATTTGAAAAATTTCTTTAAAAGTACCAAAGCCACCTGGTAAAGCAATAAAGGCATCTGAATTGATGAGCATATGTGCCATGCGTTCATGCATAGAGGAGACTTGTAACTCATGCCCAACCGTTTTTCCAACAATGCTTTCTATAGCCAAAGCTTTAGGAATAACTCCTAAAACTTGACTACCTCCTACACGTGCAGCTCTTGACACACAACCCATTATCCCGAGGCTACCTCCCCCATAAACTACATGAATCTTTCTTTCAGCCAGTAGTCTACCAAGATAATTTGCTGCCTCGACAAACTCTTCACTTTTACCCGGTCGAGATCCACAGAATACACATATCTTTTGGATTCGACGTTTTGAAGTTCCCTCCATGTCTATGCAACTCTCTAACTATGTGTGAAGCAGAGAACAAGAGATGTGGTATTTATGGAGTGTAAAAAGGTATGCTAATGATGATATCCAAATAGGTAGCTCGGCTGTTTATTGAAAAATTCAACAATTATGCATAGAAATTCAAAAAAGATGATGAAATAAGACACCATAAGTCAAACAAAAGACACAAATTCAAAAATGACAGCTATAAGGCATTAAAATTCAAAAATGATGGCACGCATGTATATGTATAGGTAGTTGTGACTGTGGCTCACATCTTCCTCTGGTTTTACGTCCAGTAACGGCTTAAACACCTTCTATTAGGTTGGGGATATCTTCCCATGCCAGTTTTCTATACACTGCAAACGAGGGTCCGTTTTGAGTCAGATTCCCAAGCTATAAGGCGTTCTTAGCTCATCCGAAATTGTGTCCAAAGTTAAAATTTCATTCACAGCTGCACAAGTCCACAAGAATGCGTCTCAAGAGTCACTCGGATATCATCCAAAGACTCCCTACTCAGTCCATTCTTGATGAACTATAGTTTATCCTCTCGATTATTAGACAACTATCCCAAGGAGCGGCAACGCTGGTTACAAGTCCATCTTGCACATTTGGGACAAACTTGTAACCTTTTCGCTCTTCGCTTTTTGGCGTAAGAGCTTTTTCCATACCTGGCATGTGAGAAACAAGATTATCTGAAAATTCATGAAGAAATCGAACCTTGGCTTCAATTAAACCATTCTTACTTTCAACGGGCCATACCCCTATATGCATCCACATCCTTACTCTTTCTGCGCGAGCTTTGTAAATTTTAAGCAAATCATTTGGAGGAAGAGAGGGGAAATGTTTGTGCAGATTTGAGAGAATGGTGTCCATGTGAAAATGCGAGAAAAGAAAGGAAAATGAATGCAAGATGAGCAACAGTTTTTAGGAAACTGAAAAACCGACTTTAAATGTCACGGAGTACCGTATCCGCCACTTGACCGGGAAAAATCAATCCTTAAAAAGGATCGATTAAAGTGATGGACTCTTCGTTTTGGTCAAAATTTTCAAAGAATAGTTTTAACCATTGTCCATTAACTTTAAACACATTACCATTCTTTTGGTTCTCAATTTCAACTGCTCCATGAGGGAAAACATTTTTAACAATGAAAGGCCCAGTCCAACGAGACCGAAGTTTACCAAGAAACAAATGCAATCTGGATTCATACAAAAGAACTTTTTGTGAAGGATTCAAAAGATTAAAGATTTTCTAACAATGGATTTGTCATGCAAAAAAACCGTCATTCTTATCTTTGTAGATTTTTAGACTTTTCATAAGCCTCTTCCTGATTTCTTCAAGTTCCCTTCAGTTGGAGTTTTTTACCGTAATTGCAAGCATCCTTCAAATTTGTGTTGAATGTTTTAATGGCCCAACAAACTAAGCTTTATGCTCACATTTCCACAGGCAATGACAAGGTTTTCCGATAAACCGTCTATATAGGAGACATTCCTAATGATGTTTTAAAAGCAAGTTCGGTAAGACCCAAAGTTCATCATTGAGTCTTAAAGACCAATCTTTACGATTTGGGTTAACCTTTTTTTCTAAGATCTGTTTTATCTCCCTATTAGCTAATTCAACTTGTCCACTTGTTTGTGGGTGATAAGGTGTATAAATTTTATGGTTTATTCCATATTTCTTCATTAAAGTTTCAAATGTTTGTTACAAAAAATGTGTACCATCCATCACTAATAAATAGGCTCGAGGAATTCCCAAATCTTACTCAAGATATTCTCCTTCAAGAATTTGACCAACTATTTTGTGATCATTGTTTCGACAAGGTGGAATTGGCCCTCGACCATTTTGCAAACATAGTCCACTGCAACAAGGATGTACACAAAACCAAATGACGGTGGAAAGGGCCCCATAAAATCAATACCCCAACAATCAAAGATTTCAACAACACGAATGGGATTCAAAGGCATCATGTTTCTTTTTGAAATGGATCCCAATTTTTGACAATTTTCACACGTTTTACAAAATGCCTGTGCATCTTTAAATAAGGTGGGCCAATAAAATCCACATTGCAAGATTTTGGCAGCTGTTTTTCTAGATGAAAAATGCCCTCTACATGCTTCAGAATGACATAAGTTAATGACACTACTTACCTCATTGTCGGGTATGCTTCTTCTTATTATTTGGTCTGGACAATATTTGAACAGATATGGGTCATCCCAATAAAAATTTTTCACCTCGGTTAAAAATTTCCTTTTGTCTTGAGCATTCCAATGAGGTGGCATTTTTCCTATTGCAAGAAAATTTACAATGTTAGCAAACCAAGGTATAGTAGCAACAGAAAATAAAAACTCGTTAGGAAAAGAATCATTGATAGGTGAAGTTTCAATTAATGTCTCTGTCGTTAGTCTTGAAAGATGATCAGCAACGACATTTTCGGCTCCTTTCTTATCCTTTATTGTGATGTTGAATTCTTGGACCAATAAGATCCACCGTATCAATCTAGGTTTTGCATCCTGTTTAGACATTAAATATCTCACAGCTACATGGTCAGTGTAAACAATTGTGGGAGAACCAATTAAATAAGAACGAAATTTGTCCAATGCAAATACGACTGCAAGTAGTTCTTTTTCAGTTGTTGTGTAATTCATTTGCGCATCATTTAAAGTCCTACTTGCATAGTATATGACATAAGGCTTACCTTCTTTTCTCTGTCCTAAGACAGCACCAACGGCATAGTCACTTGCATCACACATCAATTCAAAAGGCAAGGACTAATCAGGAGATTGCATAATTGGAGCAGTTGTTAAAAGTCCAATTAGTGTATCAAAGGCATTTTGACATTTTTGAGTCCATTCAAAGGAAGTATCTTTTATTAAGAGGTTACAAAGAGGTTTAGATATAGCACTGAAATTTCTTATGAACCTCCTATATAATCCAGCATGCCCTAAGAATGAACGAACCTCTTTGATTGTTTTTGGTGGAGGCAAATGGGAAATTAATTCCACTTTTGCTTTATCCACTTCAATTCCTTTAGAAGACACCACATGACCTAAGACAATTCCCGAAGTGACCATATAATGACATTTTTTCCAATTCAAAATAAGACCTTTTTCCACACACCTTTTTAGGATTTTTTCTAAATTTTCAAGACATTATCAAAAGAGTTTCCAAAGACAGTTAAATCATCCATTAAAACTTCTAAACAATGCTCAACCATGTCACTGAAAATGCTTAACATGCATCTTTGAAAAGTGGCTGGGGCATTACAAAGTCCAAAAGGCATTCTCCTAAATGCAAAAGTGTCGAAGGGGCACGTGAATGTGGTCTTTTCTTGGCCTTCGAGTGCAATGGGAATTTGATAATAGCCTGAGTATCCATCAAGAAAGCAGTAGTAGGGGTTTCCTGCTACTTTTTCAAGAATTTGATCAAGGAAAGGTAAGGGAAAATGGTCTTTTCTAGTGACGACATTTAATTTTCTATAATCAATGCACATCCTCCAACTAGATGAGACACGAGTTGGCAATGATTCATCCTTTTCATTTTTGACTACTATAATGCCAGATTTCTTAGGTACTACTTGTGTAGGGCTTACCCACTTGCTATCAGAAATAGGGTAGATAATTCCCACATCAAGTAGTTTAAGAACTTCAGCCCTAATAACCTCTTTCATATATGGATTTAATCTTCTTTGAGGTTGTTGGGATGTTTTGACATTTTCCTCTAAATGTATTCTATGTGTGCAAATTAAAGGGTTAATGCCTTTTATATCTTTTAAAGTCCACCCGATTGCATTTTTATGCCTTTTAAGTACTTCTATCAACTTACCTTGTTGCTCGCATGTGAGGGATGAATAAATTACCATTAGATATGTCTAATTCTCCCGAAGATATGCATATTTTAGTCCTTCAAGTAAGGGCTTTAATTCTAACTTGGGAGCTTCATCTTCCTTGCTTTCATTCATTTGCCCCAATTCTTCAAATCTTTATTTTGAGCCTTTTTCCATCACCTGTGCACAATCCAATAAAGAACATTGATAGGTGTCTATTTATGTATTACTTTTATATCAATTCGTCCATGTTTCTTTGCTATATTCCTTGGTATTTTATGTTTTTGTGTGGTTTTGATGTTTGTAGGAGTTTTGGAGCAACTTGCACAAAAATGGAGTAAAACCCTTCATTTTCACCTCTGCTAGTCAGTGACCTTCTCGGATTTAATTGTATTGATATACAATGAACCCGACGACATATTATATACCGTTGGAAAGCTCTCGAAGTCTATTTTCTGGAGAAATTTACGGTTTATAAATCCTGTCTCTTATACACATCTAGATGTGTATAAGAGACAGGTATAGAAATGTAATTCCACAAATCACTGTAGCATGTATAATACGAGACACTGTAGCAGGTTACTGTAGCAGAGTATTTAAACACATTTTAGGGTTTTATTTTGATAACTTGAAGAGGGGAGAACGTGAAGGAGGCTGCATCTTTGGATTTCTCTCATCTCTTGGAGTTCTTGAAGGAGATTGAAGGCTTGGAAAGAGAAAGAACTACAAATCCTAATAGATTTCATCAAATTTGCTAAGTTTCCCTTTCCCTCTCATTTTCTGGAATGTCTCCATATTGTATTGTATTTGTAATCTGTCTGAATATGTGTAACTAAATCTGAATTGGTTGAGGGTGATTTCAAAGCCCTTGATATGGATTTTGTGAGTTGATTGTGTAAGAAATTGTTATCCAATTCTCTAATTGAGTTGCTTGTATTTTCCCATGTTTAATGCTTATGATTGCTTGCTGGATTATATTTGGGTGGCCAACTGATTATAATCTGGATATTGTCTATTGCTAGACTAGAAATCTTGATCCGTAATTGTCTTGAATTTCTAATCCTTAGTAGCAAAATTGTGATCAGGATTGCAATTGGAGAATACAACCTAAGTTAAATAATCCGAGCTTGTGTGTTTATTGCTTAGATCAACCTGTCTTTCTTTTCATAATGCATCCATTGAATTTAATTTAGAGAGCTTGTTCTAGGTTGTTTAATGGATAGAGATTAAGTAAAGAGCCTATTTTATTTAACAACAAAGTAAGGCAAGATTGGGATAACAGAGCTTGTTGTTATCTACGGTTGATAACTTCAATGCTGTAATTGGATGACAATTCTACGATTAATTCGCAAATCCATATCTTGTGGTAGAGAAGGATCCTTTAACCAGCTTTCTCCCATTGATTTTTCATTCAAATTTACTTTCTGTTTTGTTATTCTTTACTTGCATTCTTATTTCATTTAGTAAAGCATTCAACAAAATTCCCCCCCCTGTTTAGTTTATTGTTTGCTGGAAATAACAAATTCAATTAGAATCAATCCTCGTGGGAACGATATCTTACTTATCACTTTATTACTTGTGCGCCTAGTATACTTGCTAGTTTCGAACGCATCAAGTTTTTGGCGCCGTTGCCGGGGATTGATTTTCTAATCGATTTGTTATTTTGTTTTCATTGTTGATTCATATTTTCTTTGTTTTTCTTTTCTGATTGTTTGTGTTTAGACAACATGGCAGTAAACTTCTATCATTCAGTAGCGGATTTGAGCCACAAGTACCATGGAGAGTAAATGAGGTAAGCACTCCGAACATTGAACAACCACTTTCTGAGCTAACCTCTCTTGTGGAAAACATGGCTGTAGGAGATATGCAAAAATCTTATGAATGTGGGATATATTCTACAATGGAGCATCCAATCGACATGTATCCAACTTTACAAGAAGAATTTATGGAACAAGCCAATGCCATGGGTGGATTTCCAGGACAAACAAGGCAATGGTATGATCCCTTCTCTAACACTTACAATGCTGGATGGGAAGATCACCATAATTTTAGTTACTGGAATCATCAACCAATCACTCTGAATGTGATACCAAATCGGCCACAAGGTTTCAATCAACCTAGAGTGCAGCAACCTTGTCAAATGCAACCACCAAAAATGCCACAACCAGCACCACAACCAGCTCCAGAAAACTCAGGTATGTCACTCCAGGATATTGTTAATGAACTTGCCACTAACACAATGCAATTCCAGCAGGAAACTGGGGCAAGTATCCAAAACCTGGAAAATCAAATGGAACAACTGGCTACTAGCATGAGCAAATACGAGGGCCAAGGCTCAGAAGAATTATCTTGTCAAACGGTGATCAATCCAAGAGAGAATTCTTGTGTGATAACTTTGCAAAATGAAGAGCAATTAGATGTCCTACCAAAGAAATCACAAACTGATGAAGGAGATGACACCACTTCCACCATGAACAAAACACTGATTTCTCAGGTAAATCCTATAACTCCCATTCCTTCATATTTTTCTCCTCCACTTTTTCCTAGTAGATTTGCACAATCGAAGGAGAAACAAGAACAAGAAATCCTGGAAACTTCTCACAAAATCGAGGTAAATATACCACTTCTGGATGCTATCGAGCAAGTACCTCATTATACAAAATGTCTCAAGGAGTTATGCATCAGCAAAAGAAAGTTAAAAGGGAATGAGAAAGTAAGTGTGGGGAAAAATGTTTCAGTTGTACTACAAAGAAAAATTCCTCCGAAATGCAATAATCCAGGTATGATCACCATTCCATGCACCATTGGTAAAACCAAGTTTGAAAGAGCTATGTTAGATTTAGGAGCATCTATTAATGTCATGCCATATTCTATTTATGCTTCTTTAAATCTTGGACCTTTTGCGAAAACTGGTATTACCATTCAATTTGCTGATCATTTTAATGCATATCGCAAAAGAGTTGTGGAAGATGTGCTTGTGTAGGTGAATCAATTGGTTTTTCTAGCAGACTTCTATGTCCTTAAAATGGAGGATGAGACATCTCCTAATCCAACACCGATTCTTTTAGGGAGGCCATTCTCGAAAACTGCTAGAGTCAAGATTGATGTTCATTATGGC
>SNVD02008583.1:0-10683 GCA_013180625.2 Boswellia sacra
CCATGCATATGGCTGGGCCTTGGATGTCAACAATCGTCCACTCAATAGCTGTTTTGTGATCTCAAAGTACTCGGACGAGTTTCTCTTCTTGTAGTGCTGCAAGACCCATTTCTATTTTAACTGGCAAAGGATCATTCTTATCCAAGAATCCATGCTTCAAATGATCTGAAAGAGGCTTAAGCTCCAAGGTAGGGGCTTTCATCATAGAAGGTAGAAGTTTCACATTAGATAAAGGAAATTGAATGCACGAAACATCATACCTATTTGTGGTTATAGCTATGGTCTCATCTAAGCTTGCCACAGCTTCCTCCATTTCTTTGGACGCTTGTATCAACCTTCTTGATTCCTTGTAATTTTCTGTCCCTATGTGCTCACTAATAGCTACATCCAATCCATTTTTGCAAGTTAACTCAAAACATTGTTGATACCGGATATTCGAGATATGGCTCTGATACCAATCTGATACCGGATCTTCGAGATATGGCTCTGATACCAATCTGATGCCGGATCTTCGAGATATGGCTCTGATACCAAATCTGATACCGGGCTGCTGGATTGTAACAAATCAAGAGAGGATCTTCAAGTTGATAAACAACTCAGGCAATGACTGGAACAAGGATTATGAAACCCAATAAACATCTCAAACTAGAGCTGACAAGCTCACCAACAAATTAAAACCAATGGGATACAGATAATTCACCACTCCAGGATGTAAAACCCAAGGATATACAGGACTTAAAGGGATAACAAGCTCACCACCAAAGAAACAACTAATGGGATACAGATAATTCACCACCCAAGGATGTAAACCAAGGATACAGGGATTAAACTAACTCACCACTATATGGAATCCACCAAGAGATACAGAGTTAAGGAGAAATCAGTATAAACACTGAAATTTCACTCAAATTCGAATTCAAAACTTCACCCCTTGAACACACAACTTTAGGACTTTAAATAACTTGGAAAAACCCTCACGCTAGGTAAAAGACACTAAATTAAATGTGTTTAATAATTACGGCTCAACTAATACATTGACAAACTCAAAAATATTGACTAAGAATAATAAGTAAACACATTAGGTAAATAAAAGCACAACCAACTAAGCTAGAAATTCAAATTCCAAACCAAATAAGCAATCAAATTCAAATTCTAGAGTAGACTTTAATGCACAATTAACTATGAACCAGCTGTGAAGAGATAGTCATAGATTCCTGCAGACAACTCCAAATGACACATTGACAAATGTGTTAGAAAGCTGACTTCAAGATCTTTCACAGCCATAAATCTTGACATTTAATTCTCTGCACAGCAATACCAATTCTTTTACGAACTTATCCTTCATTCTTGTTCATGTGCACTCTTGACCATTGTAACAATTTGCACCCCTTGATGATCCATCATGATTCTCATGGATTGTAACACTCCTGTGTCAAGCTCCCCTGGTTGAGAAAGACTCGACCTCGAGTCTTGATTGTTGTTTTCACCAAGATAAGGACTAAGGTCAGTAATATTAAATGTGTTGGAAACACCATAATGCTCAGGTAGCTCAACTTTGTAAGCATTCTCTCCAATGCGTTGTAATACTTTGAATGGTCCATCAGCTCTAGGCTTCAACTTGGCATATTTTCCTGAAGGAAACCTTTCTTTTCTAAGGTGTATCCACACTAGATCTCCTTCTTTGAACTCAGCATACTTCCGATGTTTGTTTGCTCTAGCTTTATACTTCTCATTTTGCTTCAAAATCTTCTCTCGAACTTGTTCATGCAGCTTCTTGATGTTCTTAGCCCTCTCCTCGGCATCACTGCTAAATTGAGTTTTGGAAGGAATAGGAGCTAAATCCAAAGGACTTATTGGATTCTTGTCATAAACAACCTCAAAAGGACTATGACCAGTGGTTGGACTTTATGATCTGTTGTAAGCAAACTCAACTTGAGGTAAAACAAGATCCCATTGCCGTAAATTCTTACCAACATAACTCCGTAGAAGATTTCCCAAGCTTCTGTTGATAACTTCAGTTTGTCCATCTGTTTGAGGATGATGAGATGAACTAAAGTTAAGTGTAGTCCCCAGCTTTCTCCAAAGCGTACGCCAAAAATGAGATAAGAACTTTGGGTCACGATTGAGACTATGGCCTTAGGAATGCCATGCAATTTCACAATCTCCTTGAAGTACAAATCGGCCACATGAGTCGCATCATTTGTCTTGTTACAGGGGACAAAATGAGCCATTTTAGAAAATCGATCAACCACCACCATGATTGAATCTTTGTTTCGCTGTGTTCTAGGCAATCCCACCACAAAATCCAAGCTAACATCTTCCCATGGATTATTAGGAATAGGTAATGGAGTGTACAAACCAGTGTTCTGCCCATGACTTTTTGCCACATGACAAATTGTACACCTCTTCACGTGCTTCATCACATCCCTTTCCATCTTCGACCAATAGAAGTTTTCCATCACAATAGCAATAGTTTTGTCTCTCCCAAAATGATCGCTAATGCCACAGCCATGTGCTTCATTAATGATTAATTCTCTCAAGGAATATTGAGGAATACACAATTGGTTTGCCTTGAGTAGATAACCATCCTGCAAAACAAATTGGTTAGATGAAAACTCATTACAATTGCTCCATATTTTGCTGAAATCTGGATCATCCTTGTAAAGCTCTTTTAAAACTTCAAACCCAATAACATTCATTTGCATAGAGGTCAGCAAAGAATGTCTTCGGCTTAATGCATCAGCCACCACATTTTGAACTCCAGATTTGTGCTTGATGGTAAAGTTGAAAGCTTGAAGAAACTCTACCCATCTGGCATGTCGAACATTAAGCTTCTGTTGGCTGTTGATGAACTTCAAAGCTTCATGGTCAGAATATAGAACGAATGGTTTTGGCAAGAGATACTGACTCCAATGCTTCAAAGCTCGACAAATAGCATACAACTCTTTGTCATAAGTTGAGTACTTTTTGCGAGATGCATTCAATTTTTCACTAAAGAAAGCAATTGATCTACCTTCCTGGCTAATAACAGCATCAATACCAATATTGGAAGCATTACATTCAACTTCAAAAACCTTGCTGAGATTTGGAAGTGATAAGATAGAAGCTTCTACCATCTTCTTTTTACTCACCAAAAGAGTTGGGACAACACAAGGACTCCTGCTCTCCCTCACTAACTCTTTAGTGATAAGCTCATTAACCTGCCGTTGTAATTCTTCATGTTCTGTAGGACTCATTCGATAGGCTGATTTAATTGGCAACACAGCACCTGGAACAAGATCAATACAATGCTGTATGTCTCTCATTGGAGGAAGACCTGGTGGTATCTCATTTGGTATAACATCATGGTATTCTTCAGGAAGATATTTCATCTCCTGAGGTGGTTCATTACTAACTTCATTTCTTCTAACAACAAGAACACATAAATTTCACTTCCCTTCTCCAACTCTCTTCTACATGCTGTTTGGGTAAGCAAAGCATTTTCCTCCCCTTTAGTAGGTTTAGGAACACATTCTAACTTTGAAGGACCCAAAATAACTTTGACCCCATCTTTAAAGAATGTATACCCATAGCTATCATGCATTACTTTCCTATCATACTGCCATGGTCTACCAAGAAGTAAATGACAAGCATCCATAGGAACAACATCACACCATATTTCATCTTTATACCTTTTCCCAATAGAAAATGAAACAAGGCAGCATTTGTTTACCTTGATCTCGTTATCTTTCCGAAGCCATGAAATCTTGTAAAGTTGATGATGCTTCTCTGTCTGAAGGCCAAGTTTATCAATCATCTCTGTAGACAGCACATTTTCAAAGCTGCAACCATCAATAATAAAGTTGCACACCTTGCCATGAGAAGAACATCTGCTATGGAAGATATTTCTACGAAGCCAATCATCTTCTTGTTCTGGGGCAATATTCAAACTCCTTTGAATAAGAAAGAGAGAATCACCTCGATTTGCATAAGTGACTTCCTCTTCATCAATAAATTCCGGATTATCGAAATTGATCAAGGCATCTGACTCGATCTCTTCATCAATTTCATAAAAGTCATCAAATATTGGTGGTTTTCCATGAACCTCAAAGAAGTCATGGTCTACTTCATCATTCTCCACCGATTCATCTTTATTAGCAGCATCATTATCATCATAATTGCCCAAAGGACTTTGATATTCTACTTCTCCATGCATTCCACCTGCGAATTCTTTGTTTTCCAGAATTACTAAACGTTGCTGGAGTTGTTGGAGCTGCCGCATAAGATTTTCAACGATCAAACGTTTCTGGACTTGCTGAAGTTGCCACCTGAGATCTTCAATGATCAAATCACGTTCATCTCTTTGAGAAGGAGGCAATTGGGTAGTAGAAGCAGCCTTGTGAGTACGACCAGCCATTGAACCAAAAGCTCTGATACCAATCTGATACCGGATCTTCGAGATATGGCTCTGATACCAATCTGATACCGGATCTTCGAGATATGGCTCTGATACCAATCTGATGCCGGATCTTCGAGATATGGCTCTGATACCAAATCTGATACCGGGCTGCTGGATTATAATAGATGAGGATAGGATCTTCAAGTTGATTATCAACTCAACCAATGGCTGGAACAAATAAAATGGAACCTAACAAACACTCTTTGAAAGGGATAACAAGCTCACCACCAAAGTAAACACCAATGGGATACAGATAATTCACCACCCAAGGATGTAAACCAAGGATACAGGACTTAAAGGGATAACAAGCTCACCACCAAAGCAAACACCAATGGGATACAGATAATTCACCACCCAAGGATGTAAACCAAGGATACAGGGCTCAAAACTAACTCACCACTCTATGGAATCCACCCAGAGATACAGAGTTAAAGAGAAATCAGTATAAACACTGAAATTCCATTAAAATTCGAATTCCAAACTTCACCCCCTTGAACACACAGCTTTAGGACTTAAATAACTTGGAACAACCCTCCAAGCATAGGTAAAAGACAATAATTAAATGTGTTTAATAATTACGGCTCAACTAATACATTGACAACTCAATTATTGACTAAGACTCATAAGTAAACACATTAGGTAATAAAAGCACAACCAACTAAGCTAGAAATTCAAATTCCAACCAACTAAGCTAGAAAATTCAAATTCTAGAGTAGACTTTAATGCACCATTAACTATGAACCAGCTGTTAATAGATAGTCATAGATTCCTGCAGACAACTCCAAATGACACATTGACAAATGTGTTAGAAAGCTGACTTCAAGATCTTTCACAGCCATAAATCTTGACATTTAATTCTCTGCACAGCAATACCAATTCTTTTACGAAATTATCCTTCATTCTTGTTCATGTGCACTCTTGACCATTGTAACAATTTGCACCCCTTGATGATCCATCATGATTCTCATGGATTGTAACACTCCTGTGTCAAGCTCCCCTGGTTGAGAAAGACTCGACCTCGAGTCTTGATTGTTGTTTTCACCAAGATAAGGACTAAGGTCAGTAATATTAAATGTGTTGGAAACACCATAATGCTCAGGTAGCTCAACTTTGTAAGCATTCTCTCCAATGCGTTGTAATACTTTGAATGGTCCATCAGCTCTAGGCTTCAACTTGGCATATTTTCCTGAAGGAAACCTTTCTTTTCTAAGGTGTATCCACACTAGATCTCCTTCTTTGAACTCAGCATACTTCCGATGTTTGTTTGCTCTAGCTTTATACTTCTCATTTTGCTTCAAAATCTTCTCTCGAACTTGTTCATGCAGCTTCTTGATGTTCTTAGCCCTCTCCTCTGCATCACTGCCAAATTGAGTTTTGGAAGGAATAGGAGCTAAATCCAAAGGACTTATTGGATTCTTGTCATAAACAACCTCAAAAGGACTATGACCAGTGGTTGGACTTGATGATCTGTTGTAAGCAAACTCAACTTGAGGTAAAACAAGATCCCATTGCCGTAAATTCTTACCAACATAACTCCGTAGAAGATTTCCCAAGCTTCTGTTGATAACTTCAGTTTGTCCATCTGTTTGAGGATGATGAGATGAACTAAAGTGTAGTCCCCAGCTTTTTCCAAAGTGTACGCCAAAATGAGATAAGAACTTTGGATCACGATATGAGACTATAGCCTTAGGAATGCCATGCAATTTCACAATCTCCTTGAAGTACAAATCGGCCACATGAGTCGCATCATTTGTCTTGTTATAGGGGACAAAGTGAGCCATTTTAGAAAATCGATCAACCACCACCATGATTGAATCTTTGTTTCGCTGTGTTCTAGGCAATCCCACCACAAAATCCAAGCTAACATCTTCCCATGGATTATTAGGAATAGGTAATGGAGTGTACACACCAGTGTTCTGCCCACGACTTTTTGCCACATGACAAATTGTACACCTCTTCACGTGCTTCATCACATCCCTTTCCATCTTCGACCAATAGAAGTTTTCCATCACAATAGCAATAGTTTTGTCTCTCCCAAAATGATCGCTAATGCCACTGCCATGTGCTTCATTAATGATTAATTCTCTCAAGGAATATTGAGGAATACACAATTGGTTTGCCTTGAGTAGATAACCATCCTGCAAAACAAATTGGTTAGATGAAAACTCATTACAATTACTCCATATTTTGCTGAAATCTGGATCATCCTTGTAAAGCTCTTTTAAAACTTCAAACCCAATAACATTCATTTGCATAGAGGTCAGCAAAGAATCTCTTCGGCTTAATGCATCAGCCACCACATTTTGAACTCCAGATTTGTGCTTGATGGTAAAGTTGAAAGCTTGAAGAAACTCTACCCATCTGGCATGTCGAACATTAAGCTTCTGTTGGCTGTTGATGAACTTCACAGCTTCATGGTCAGAATATAGAACGAATGGTTTTGGCAAGAGATACTGACTCCAATGCTTCAAAGCTCGACAAATAGCATACAACTCTTTGTCATAAGTTGAGTACTTTTTGCGAGATGCATTCAATTTTTCACTAAAGAAAGCAATTGATCTACCTTCCTGGCTAATAACAGCATCAATACCAATATTGGAAGCATTACATTCAACTTCAAAAACCTTGCTGAGATTTGGAAGTGATAAGATAGAAGCTTCTACCATCTTCTTTTTACTCACCAAAAGAGTTGGGACAACACAAGGACTCCTGCTCTCCCTCACTAACTCTTTAGTGATAAGCTCATTAATCTGCCGTTGTAATTCTTCATGTTCTGTAGGACTCATTCGATAGGCTGATTTAATTGGCAACACAGCAACTGGAACAAGATCAATACAATGCTGTATGTCTCTCATTGGAGGAAGACCTGGTGGTATCTCATTTGGTATAACATCATGGTATTCTTCAGGAAGATAATTCATCTCCTGAGGTGGTTCATTACTAACTTCATTTTCTTCTAACAACAAGAACACATAAATTTCACTTCCCTTCTCCAACTCTCTTCTACATGCTGTTTGGGTAAGCAAAGCATTTTCCTCCCCTTTAGTAGGTTTAGGAACACATTCTAACTTTGAAGAACCCAAAATAACTTTGACCCCATCTTTAAAGAATGTATACCCATAGCTATCATGCATTACTTTCCGATCATACTGCCATGGTCTACCAAGAAGTAAATGACAAGCATCCATAGGAACAACATCACACCATATTTCATCTTTATACCTTTTCCCAATAGAAAATGAAACAAGGCAGCATTTGTTTACCTTGATCTCGTTATCTTTCCGAAGCCATGAAATCTTGTAAGGTTGATGATGCTTCTCTGTCTGAAGGCCACATTTATCAATCATCTCTGTAGACAGCACATTTTCAAGCTGCAACCATCAATAATAAAGTTGCACACCTTGCCATGAGAAGAACATCTGCTATGGAAGATATTTCTACGAAGCCAATCATCTTCTTGTTCTGGGGCAATATTCAAACTCCTTTGAATAAGAAAGAGAGAATCACCTCGATTTGCATAAGTGACTTCCTCTTCATCAATAAATTCTGGATTATCGAAATTAATCAAGGCATCTGACTCGATCTCTTCATCAATTTCATAAAAGTCATCAAATATTGGTGGTTTTCCATGATCCTTAAAGAAGTCATGGACTACTTCATCATTCTCCACCGATTCATCTTTATTAGCAGCATCATTATCATCATAATTGCCCAAAGGACTTTGATATTCTACTTCTCCATGCCTTCCACCTGCGAATTCTTTGTTTTCCAGAATTACTAAACGTTGCTGGAGTTGTTGGAGCTGCCGCATAAGATCTTCAACGATCAAACGTTTCTGGACTTGCTGAAGTTGCCGCCTGAGATCTTCAATGATCAAATCACGTTCATCTCTTTGAGAAGGAGGCAATTGGGTAGTAGAAGCAGCCTTGTGAGTACGACCAGCCATTGAACCAAAAGCTCTGATACCAATCTGATACAGGATCTTCGAGAAATGGCTCTGATACCAATCTGATGCCGGATCTTCGAGATATGGCTCTGATACCAAATCTGATACCGGATCTTCGAGATATGGCTCTGATACCAAATCTGATACCGGGCTGCTGGATTGTAACAAATCAAGAGAGGATCTTCAAGTTGATAAACAACTCAGCCAATGACTGGAACAAGGATTATGAAACCTAATAAACACTCAAACTAGAGTAACAAGCTCACCACCAAAGTAAACACCAATGGGATACAGATAATTCACCACCCAAGGATGTAAACCAAGGATACAGGACTTAAAGGGATAACAAGCTCACCACCAAAGCAAACACTAATGGGATACAGATAATTCACCACCCAAGGATGTAAACCAAGGATACAGGGCTCAAAACTAACTCACCACTCTATGGAATCCACCAAGAGATACAGAGTTAAAGAGAAATCAGTATAAACACTGAAATTCCATTAAAATTCGAATTCCAAACTTCACCCCCTTGAATACACAACTTTAGGACTTAAATAACTTGGAACAACCCTCCAAGCATAGGTAAAAGACAATAATTAGATGTGTTCAATAATTACGGCTCAACTAATACATTGACAACTCAATTATTGACTAAGACTCATAAGTAAACACATTAGGTAATAAAAGCACAACCAACTAAGCTAGCAATTCAAATTCCAACCAACTAAGCAATCAAATTCAAATTCTAGAGTAGACTTTAATGCACCATTAACTATGAACCAGCTGTGAAGAGATAGTCATATATTCCTGCAGACAACTCCAAATGACACATTGACAAATGTGCTAGAAAGTTGACTTCAAGATCTTTCACAGCCATAAATCTTGACATTTAATTCTCTGCACAGCAATACCAATTCTTTTACGAAATTATCCTTCATTCTTGTTCATGTGCACTCTTGACCATTGTAACAATTTGCACCCCTTGATGATCCATCATGATTCTCATGGATTGTAACACTCCTGTGTCAATTGTTGTGGCAGAGAATTAGGAATGTCAACTACAAAAACAGAATATAAATCACTAGGGCACCTCATTGCCTCAAAAATATTGAAACATATCACCTTGCCATCAAACTCTATGATGAGAGTGCCATCATGAACATCAATCTTGGTTCTAACAGTTTTTGAGAATGGTCTCGCTAAAAGAATCGGAATTGGATTAGGAGATGTCTCATCCTCTACTTCAAGGACATAGAATTTTGCTGGGAAAACCAATTGATTCACCTGCACAAGCACATCTTCCACAACTCTTTTGGGATATGCATTAAAATGATCAGCAAGTTGAATGGTAATACCAGTTTTCGCAAAAGGTCCAAGATTTAAAGAAGCACAAATAGAATATGGCATGACATTAATAGATGCTTCTAAATCTAACATAGCTCTTTCAAACTTGGTTTTACCAATTGTGCATGAAATGGTGAACGTACCAGGATCTTTGCATTTCGGAGGAATTTTTCTTTGCAATACAGCTGAAACATTTTCCCCCACACTTACCTTCTCATTTCCCTTCAACTTTCTCTTGTTGTGCATAACTCCTTGAGAAATTTTGTACAACGAGGTACTTGCTCAATAGCATCCAGAAGTGGTATATTTACCTCGATTTTGTGAGAAGTTTCCAGGATTTCTTGTTCTTGTTCCTCCTTCGATTTTGTAAATCTACTAGGAAAAAGTGGAGGAGAAACATATGAAGGAATGGTAGTTATAGGATTTACCTGAGAAGTCAGTGTTTTGTTCATGGTGGAAGTGGTGTCATCTCCTTCATCAGTTTGTGATTTCTTTGGCAGGACATCTAATTGCTCTTCATTTTGCAAAGTTATCGCACAAGAATTCTCTCTTGAATTGATCACCGTTTGACAAGATAATTCTTCTGAGCCTTGGCCCTCGAATTTGCTCATGCTAGTGGCCAATTGTCCCATTTGATTTGCCAGGTTTTGGATACTTGCCCAGTTTCCTGCTGGAATTGCATTGTGTTAGTGGCAAGTGCATTAACAATATCCTGGAGTGACATACCTGAGTTTTCTGGAGTTGGTTGTGGTGCTGGTTGTGGCATTGTTGGTGGTTGCATTTGAAATGGTTGCTGCACTCTAGGTTGATTGAAACTTTGTGGCCGATTTGGTATCACATTTGGAGTGATTTGTTGATGATTCCAGTAACTGAAATTATGTTGATCTTCCCATCCAGCATTGTAAGTGCTAGAGAAAGGATCATATCATTGCCTCGTTTGTCCTGGAAATCA